>CM060478.1:4592726-4642726 GCA_030544235.1 Lepturacanthus savala
GTATGACTTTTTTCAGAGCGACATGCTATAGTAAGACTTTTTTTGGGTGACATGCTATAGTATGACTTTTTTCAGAGTGACATGCTATAGTAGGACTTTTTTTGGGTGACATGCTATAGTATGACTTTTTTTACTTGACATGCTATAGTATGACTTTTTTTAGTTGACATGCTATAGTATGACTTTTTTCAGAGCGACATGCTATAGTATGACTTTTTTTAGTTGACATGCTATAGTATGACTTTTTTCAGAGCGACATGCTATAGTATGACTTTTTTTGGGTGACATGCTATAGTATGACTTTTTTTAGTTGACATGCTATAGTATGACTTTTTTTACTTGACATGCTATAGTATGACTTTTTTTACTTGACATGCTATAGTATGACTTTTTTTGGGTGACATGTTATAGTCTAACTTTTTTTGGGTGACATGCTATAGTATGACTTTTTTTAATTGACATGCTATAGTATGACTTTTTTTGGGTGACATGTTATAGTATGACTTTTTTTAGTTGACATGCTATAGTATGACTTTTTTTAGTGACGTGCTATAGTATGGCTTTTTTTAGTTGATGTACTATAGCATATGGTGGGGTAGGGGTTGTTGCTGTTGCCTCACAGCAAGAACGTTGCAGGTTCAAGACCTCCTTGGTCTTGGGTCTGGTTTGCACTACATACTCCTATTTTGGATGAGATACTATAGTATGACTTTTTTATCGCGACATGCTATTGTATAACTTTTTTTAATTGACATGCTATAGTATGACTTTTTTTGGGTGACATGTTATAGTATGACTTTTTTTAGTTGACATGCTATAGTATGACTTTTTTTGGGTGACATGTTATAGTATGTCTTTTTTTAGTTGACATGCTATAGTATGACTTTTTTTGGTTGACATGCTATAGTATGACTTTTTTTAGTGACGTGCTATAGCATATGGTGGGATAGGGGTTGTTGCTATTGCCTCACAGCAAGAAGGTTGCAGGTTCAAGACCTCCTTGGTCTTGGGTCTGGTTTGCACTACATACTCCTATTTTGGATGAGATACTATAGTATGACTTTTTTATTGCGACATGCTATTGTATAACTTTTTTTGGGTGACATGCTATAGTATGACTTTTTTTGGGTGACATGCTATAGTATGACTTTTTTTACTTGACATGCTATAGTATGACTTTTTTTAGTTGACATGCTATAGTATGACTTTTTTTGGGTGACATGCTATAGTATGACTTTTTTCAGAGTGACATGCTATAGTATGACTTTTTTTAGTTGACATGCTATCGTATGACTTTTTTCAGAGCGACATGCTATAGTATGACTTTTTTTGGGTGACATGCTATAGTATGACTTTTTTCAGAGTGACATGCTATAGTATGACTTTTTTTACTTGACATGCTATAGTATGACTTTTTTTGGGTGACATGCTATAGTATGACTTTTTTTACTTGACATGCTATAGTATGACTTTTTTTAGTTGACATGCTATAGTATGACTTTTTTTACTTGACATGCTATAGTATGACTTTTTTTACTTGACATGCTATAGTATGACTTTTTTTGGGTGACATGCTATAGTATGACTTTTTTTAATTGACATGCTATAGTATGACTTTTTTTGGGTGACATGTTATAGTATGACTTTTTTTAGTTGACATGCTATAGTATGACTTTTTTTGGGTGACATGTTATAGTATGACTTTTTTTAGTTGACATGCTATAGTATGACTTTTTTTAGTGACGTGCTATAGTATGACTTTTTTTACTTGACATGCTATAGTATGACTTTTTTTGGGTGACATGTTATAGTCTAACTTTTTTTGGGTGACATGCTATAGTATGACTGGGGTTGTTGCTATTGCCTCACAGCAAGAAGGTTGCAGGTTCAAGACCTCCTTGGTCTTGGGTCTGGTTTGCACTACATACTCCTATTTTGGATGAGATAATATAGTATGACTTTTTTATTGCGACATGCTATTGTCTAACTTTTTTTGGGTGACATGCTATAGTATGACTTTTTTTGGGTGACATGCTATAGTATGACTTTTTTTACTTGACATGCTATAGTATGACTTTTTTTAGTTGACATGCTATAGTATGACTTTTTTTGGGTGACATGCTATAGTATGACTTTTTTCAGAGTGACATGCTATAGTATGACTTTTTTTAGTTGACATGCTATCGTATGACTTTTTTCAGAGCGACATGCTATAGTATGACTTTTTTTGGGTGACATGCTATAGTATGACTTTTTTCAGAGTGACATGCTATAGTATGACTTTTTTTACTTGACATGCTATAGTATGACTTTTTTCAGAGCGACATGCTATAGTATGACTTTTTTTGGGTGACATGCTATAGTATGACTTTTTTCAGAGCGACATGCTATAGTATGACTTTTTTCAGAGTGACATGCTATAGTATGACTTTTTTTACTTGACATGCTATAGTATGACTTTTTTCAGAGTGACATGCTATAGTATGACTTTTTTTGGGTGACATGCTATAGTATGACTTTTTTTACTTGACATGCTATAGTATGACTTTTTTTACTTGACATGCTATAGTATGACTTTTTTCAGAGCGACATGCTATAGTATGACTTTTTTCAGAGCGACATGCTATAGTATGACTATTTTTGGGTGACATGCTATAGTATGACTTTTTTCAGAGTGACATGCTATAGTATGACTTTTTTTGAGTGACATGCTATAGTATGACTTTTTTTACTTGACATGCTATAGTATGACTTTTTTTAGTTGACATGCTATAGTATGACTTTTTTCAGAGCGACATGCTATAGTATGACTTTTTTTACTTGACATGCTATAGTATGACTTTTTTTACTTGACATGCTATAGTATGACTTTTTTCAGAGCGACATGCTATAGTATGACTTTTTTTAGTTGACATGCTATAGTATGACTTTTTTCAGAGCGACATGCTATAGTATGACTTTTTTTAGTTGACATGCTATAGTGTGACTTTATTTAGTTGACATGCTATAGTATGACTTTTTTTACTTGACATGCTATAGTATGACTTTTTTTACTTGACATGCTATAGTATGACTTTTTTTACTTGACATGCTATAGTATGACTTTTTTCAGAGCGACATGCTATAGTATGACTTTTTTCAGAGCGACATGCTATAGTATGACTATTTTTGGGTGACATGCTATAGTATGACTTTTTTCAGAGTGACATGCTATAGTATGACTTTTTTTGAGTGACATGCTATAGTATGACTTTTTTTACTTGACATGCTATAGTATGACTTTTTTTAGTTGACATGCTATAGTATGACTTTTTTCAGAGCGACATGCTATAGTATGACTTTTTTTACTTGACATGCTATAGTATGACTTTTTTTACTTGACATGCTATAGTATGACTTTTTTCAGAGCGACATGCTATAGTATGACTTTTTTTAGTTGACATGCTATAGTATGACTTTTTTCAGAGCGACATGCTATAGTATGACTTTTTTTAGTTGACATGCTATAGTGTGACTTTATTTAGTTGACATGCTATAGTATGACTTTTTTTACTTGACATGCTATAGTATGACTTTTTTTACTTGACATGCTATAGTATGACTTTTTTCAGAGCGACATGCTATAGTATGACTTTTTTTAGTTGACATGCTATAGTATGACTTTTTTCAGAGCGACATGCTATAGTATGACTTTTTTTAGTTGACATGCTATAGTGTGACTTTTTTAAGTTGACATGCTATAGTATGACTTTTTTTAGTTGACATGCTATAGTATGACTTTTTTCAGAGCGACATGCTATAGTATGACTTTTTTTAGTTGACATGCTATAGTATGACTTTTTTTACTTGACATGCTATAGTATGACTTTTTTTGGGTGACATGTTATAGTCTGACTTTTTTTGGGTGACATGCTATAGTATGACTTTTTTTAATTGACATGCTATAGTATGGCTTTTTTTAGTTGATGTACTATAGCATATGGTGGGGTAGGGGTTGTTGCTGTTGCCTCACAGCAAGAAGGTTGCAGGTTCAAGACCTCCGTTGGTCTTGGGTCTGGTTTGTACTACATACTCCTATTTTGGATGAGATACTATAGTATGACTTTTTTATCGCGACATGCTATTGTATAATTTTTTTTAATTGACATGCTAAAGTATGACTTTTTTTGGGTGACATGTTATAGTATGACTTTTTTTAGTTAACATGCTATAGCATATGGTGGGATAGGGGTTGTTGCTGTTGCCTCCCAGCAAGAAGGTTGCAGGTTCAAGACCTCCTTGGTCTTGGGTCTGGTTTGCACTACATACTCCTACTCCATACTATAGTATGACTTTTTTATTGCGACATGCTATTGTATAACTTTTTTTGGGTGACATGCTATAGTATGACTTTTTTTGGGTGACATGCTATAGTATGACTTTTTTTAGTTGACATGCTATAGTATGACTTTTTTTGGGTGACATGCTATAGTATGACTTTTTTTACTTGACATGCTATAGTATGACTTTTTTTAGTTGACATGCTATAGTATGACTTTTTTCAGAGCGACATGCTATAGTATGACTTTTTTCAGAGCGACATGCTATAGTATGACTTTTTTTGGGTGACATGCTATAGTATGACTTTTTCAGAGGGACATGCTATAGTATGACTTTTTTTGGGTGGCATGCTATAGTATGACTTTTTTCAGAGTGACATGCTATAGTATGACTTTTTTTTAGTTGACATGCTATAGTATGACTTTTTTGGGGTGACATGCTATAGTATGACTTTTTTCAGAGTGACATGCTATAGTATGACTTTTTTTACTTGACATGCTATAGTATGACTTTTTTCAGAGCAACATGCTATAGTATGACTTTTTTTGGGTGACATGCTATAGTATGACTTTTTTTACTTGACATGCTATAGTATGACTTTTTTTGGGTGACATGCTATAGTATGACTTTTTTTACTTGACATGCTATAGTATGACTTTTTTTACTTGACATGCGATAGTATGACTTTTTTCAGAGCGACATGCTATAGTATGACTTTTTTTAGTTGACATGCTATAGTATGACTTTTTTCAGAGCGACATGCTATAGTATGACTTTTTTTGGGTGACATGCTATAGTATGACTTTTTTTACTTGACATGCTATAGTATGACTTTTTTTGGGTGACATGCTATAGTATGACTTTTTTTACTTGACATGCTATAGTATGACTTTTTTCAGAGCGACATGCTATAGTATGACTTTTTTTAGTTGACATGCTATAGTATGACTTTTTTCAGAGCGACATGCTATAGTATGACTTTTTTTGGGTGACATGCTATAGTATGACTTTTTCAGAGGGACATGCTATAGTATGACTTTTTTTGGGTGACATGCTATAGTATGACTTTTTTCAGAGTGACATGCTATAGTATGACTTTTTTTTAGTTGACATGCTATAGTATGACTTTTTTTGGGTGACATGCTATAGTATGACTTTTTTCAGAGTGACATGCTATAGTATGACTTTTTTTACTTGACATGCTATAGTATGACTTTTTTCAGAGCGACATGCTATAGTATGACTTTTTTTGGGTGACATGCTATAGTATGACTTTTTTTACTTGACATGCTATAGTATGACTTTTTTTGGGTGACATGCTATAGTATGACTTTTTTTACTTGACATGCTATAGTATGACTTTTTTTACTTGACATGCGATAGTATGACTTTTTTCAGAGCGACATGCTATAGTATGACTTTTTTTAGTTGACATGCTATAGTATGACTTTTTTCAGAGCGACATCCTATAGTATGACTTTTTTTAGTTGACATGCTATAGTGTGACTTTTTTTAGTTGACATGCTATAGTATGACTTTTTTCAGAGCGACATGCTATAGTATGACTTTTTTTGGGTGACATGCTATAGTATGACTTTTTTTACTTGACATGCTATAGTATGACTTTTTTTGGGTGACATGCTATAGTATGACTTTTTTTACTTGACATGCTATAGTATGACTTTTTTCAGAGCGACATGCTATAGTATGACTTTTTTTAGTTGACATGCTATAGTATGACTTTTTTCAGAGCGACATGCTATAGTATGACTTTTTTTAGTTGACATGCTATAGTATGACTTTTTTTAGTTGACATGCTATAGTATGACTTTTTTTACTTGACATGCTATAGTATGACTTTTTTTACTTGACATGCTATAGTATGACTTTTTTTGGGTGACATGCTATAGTATGACTTTTTTTACTTGACATGCTATAGTATGACTTTTTTTAGTTGACATGCTATAGTATGACTTTTTTTACTTGACATGCTATAGTATGACTTTTTTTACTTGACATGCTATAGTATGACTTTTTTTGGGTGACATGCTATAGTATGACTTTTTTTAATTGACATGCTATAGTATGACTTTTTTTGGGTGACATGTTATAGTATGACTTTTTTTAGTTGACATGCTATAGTATGACTTTTTTTGGGTGACATGTTATAGTATGACTTTTTTTAGTTGACATGCTATAGTATGACTTTTTTTAGTGACGTGCTATAGTATGGCTTTTTTTAGTTAATGTACTATAGCATATGGTGGGGTAGGGGTTGTTGCTGTTGCCTCACAGCAAGAAGGTTGCAGGTTCAAGACCTCCTTGGTCTTGGGTCTGGTTTGCACTCCATACTCCTATTTTGGATGAGATACTATAGTATGACTTTTTTATCGCGACATGCTATTGTATAACTTTTTTTAATTGACATGCTATAGTATGACGTTTTTTGGGTGACATGTTATAGTATGACTTTTTTTAGTTGACATGCTATAGTATGACTTTTTTTGGTTGACATGCTATAGTATGACTTTTTTTAGTTGACATGCTATAGTATGACTTTTTTTAGTGACATGCTATAGTATGACTTTTTTTAGTGACGTGCTATCGCATATGGTGGGATAGGGTTGTTGCTGTTGCCTCACAGCAAGAAGGTTGCAGGTTCAAGACCTCCTTGGTCATGGGTCTGGTTTGCACTACATACTCCTATTTTGGATGAGATACTATAGTATGACTTTTTTATTGCGACATGCTATTGTATAACTTTTTTTGGGTGACATGCTATAGTATGACTTTTTTTGGGTGACATGCTATAGTATGACTTTTTCAGAGGGACATGCTATAGTATGACTTTTTTTGGGTGACATGCTATAGTATGACTTTTTTCAGAGTGACATGCTATAGTATGACTTTTTTTTAGTTGACATGCTATAGTATGACTTTTTTTGGGTGACATGCTATAGTATGACTTTTTTCAGAGTGACATGCTATAGTATGACTTTTTTTACTTGACATGCTATAGTATGACTTTTTTCAGAGCGACATGCTATAGTATGACTTTTTTTGGGTGACATGCTATAGTATGACTTTTTTTACTTGACATGCTATAGTATGACTTTTTTTGGGTGACATGCTATAGTATGACTTTTTTTACTTGACATGCTATAGTATGACTTTTTTTACTTGACATGCGATAGTATGACTTTTTTCAGAGCGACATGCTATAGTATGACTTTTTTTAGTTGACATGCTATAGTATGACTTTTTTCAGAGCGACATGCTATAGTATGACTTTTTTTAGTTGACATGCTATAGTGTGACTTTTTTTAGTTGACATGCTATAGTATGACTTTTTTCAGAGCGACATGCTATAGTATGACTTTTTTTGGGTGACATGCTATAGTATGACTTTTTTTACTTGACATGCTATAGTATGACTTTTTTTGGGTGACATGCTATAGTATGACTTTTTTTACTTGACATGCTATAGTATGACTTTTTTCAGAGCGACATGCTATAGTATGACTTTTTTTAGTTGACATGCTATAGTATGACTTTTTTCAGAGCGACATGCTATAGTATGACTTTTTTTGGGTGACATGCTATAGTATGACTTTTTCAGAGGGACATGCTATAGTATGACTTTTTTTGGGTGACATGCTATAGTATGACTTTTTTCAGAGTGACATGCTATAGTATGACTTTTTTTTAGTTGACATGCTATAGTATGACTTTTTTTGGGTGACATGCTATAGTATGACTTTTTTCAGAGTGACATGCTATAGTATGACTTTTTTTACTTGACATGCTATAGTATGACTTTTTTCAGAGCGAAATGCTATAGTATGACTTTTTTTGGGTGACATGCTATAGTATGACTTTTTTTACTTGACATGCTATAGTATGACTTTTTTTGGGTGACATGCTATAGTATGACTTTTTTTACTTGACATGCTATAGTATGACTTTTTTTACTTGACATGCGATAGTATGACTTTTTTCAGAGCGACATGCTATAGTATGACTTTTTTTAGTTGACATGCTATAGTATGACTTTTTTCAGAGCGACATGCTATAGTATGACTTTTTTTAGTTGACATGCTATAGTGTGACTTTTTTTAGTTGACATGCTATAGTATGACTTTTTTCAGAGCGACATGCTATAGTATGACTTTTTTTGGGTGACATGCTATAGTATGACTTTTTTTACTTGACATGCTATAGTATGACTTTTTTTGGGTGACATGCTATAGTATGACTTTTTTTACTTGACATGCTATAGTATGACTTTTTTCAGAGCGACATGCTATAGTATGACTTTTTTTAGTTGACATGCTATAGTATGACTTTTTTCAGAGCGACATGCTATAGTATGACTTTTTTTAGTTGACATGCTATAGTATGACTTTTTTTAGTTGACATGCTATAGTATGACTTTTTTTACTTGACATGCTATAGTATGACTTTTTTTACTTGACATGCTATAGTATGACTTTTTTTGGGTGACATGCTATAGTATGACTTTTTTTACTTGACATGCTATAGTATGACTTTTTTTAGTTGACATGCTATAGTATGACTTTTTTTACTTGACATGCTATAGTATGACTTTTTTTACTTGACATGCTATAGTATGACTTTTTTTGGGTGACATGCTATAGTATGACTTTTTTTAATTGACATGCTATAGTATGACTTTTTTTGGGTGACATGTTATAGTATGACTTTTTTTAGTTGACATGCTATAGTATGACTTTTTTTGGGTGACATGTTATAGTATGACTTTTTTTAGTTGACATGCTATAGTATGACTTTTTTTAGTGACGTGCTATAGTATGGCTTTTTTTAGTTAATGTACTATAGCATATGGTGGGGTAGGGGTTGTTGCTGTTGCCTCACAGCAAGAAGGTTGCAGGTTCAAGACCTCCTTGGTCTTGGGTCTGGTTTGCACTACATACTCCTATTTTGGATGAGATACTATAGTATGACTTTTTTATCGCGACATGCTATTGTATAACTTTTTTTAATTGACATGCTATAGTATGACGTTTTTTGGGTGACATGTTATAGTATGACTTTTTTTAGTTGACATGCTATAGTATGACTTTTTTTGGTTGACATGCTATAGTATGACTTTTTTTAGTTGACATGCTATAGTATGACTTTTTTTAGTGACGTGCTATCGCATATGGTGGGATAGGGTTGTTGCTGTTGCCTCACAGCAAGAAGGTTGCAGGTTCAAGACCTCCTTGGTCATGGGTCTGGTTTGCACTACATACTCCTATTTTGGATGAGATACTATAGTATGACTTTTTTATTGCGACATGCTATTGTATAACTTTTTTTGGGTGACATGCTATAGTATGACTTTTTTTGGGTGACATGCTATAGTATGACTTTTTTTAGTTGACATGCTATAGTATGACTTTTTTACTTGACATGCTATAGTATGACTTTTTTTAGTTGACATGCTATAGTATGACTTTTTTCAGAGTGACATGCTATAGTATGACTTTTTTCAGAGCGACATGCTATAGTATGACTTTTTTCAGAGCGACATGCTATAGTATGACTTTTTTTGGGTGACATGCTATAGTATGACTTTTTTTGGGTGACATGCTATAGTATGACTTTTCTTACTTGACATGCTATAGTATGACTTTTTTTAGTTGACATGCTATAGTATGACTTTTTTCAGTGACATGCTATAGTATGACTTTTTTCAGAGCGACATGCTATAGTATGACTTTTTTTAGTTGACATGCTATAGTATGACTTTTTTCAGAGCGACATGCTATAGTATGACTTTTTTTAGTTGACATCCTATAGTATGACTTTTTTTAGTTGACATGCTATAGTATGACTTTTTTTACTTGACATGCTATAGTATGACTTTTTTTACTTGACATGCTATAGTATGACTTTTTTTGGGTGACATGCTATAGTATGACTTTTTTTACTTGACATGCTATAGTATGACTTTATTTAGTTGACATGCTATAGTATGACTTTTTTCAGAGCGACATGCTATAGTATGACTTTTTTTAGTTGACATGCTATAGTATGACTTTTTTTGGTTGACATGCTATAGTATGATTTTTTCAGACTGACATGCTATAGCATGACTTTTTTTATCGACGTGCTATAGTATGGCTTTTTTTGGTTGGATAGGGGTTATTGCTGTTGCCTCACAGCAAGAAGGTTGTAGGTTCAAGACTTCCTTGGTCTTGGGTCTGGTTTGCACTGGGTACTTCTATTTTGGATGAGATACTATAGTATGACTTTTTTAATGCGACATGCTATTGTATGACTTTTTTTGGGTGACATGCTATATAGTATGACTTTTTCAAAGCGGCATGCTATAGTGTCCCTTTTTTTCGTCAACATTCTATAGTATGACATTTTTTGGTTGACATGCTATAGTATGACTTTTTTATTGCGACATGCTTTAGTATGACTTTTTTTAGTTGACATGCTATGGTATGACTTTTTTTAGATGACATGCTATAGTATGACTTTTTTTAGATGACATGCTATAGTATGACTTTTTTGTCGACATGCTATAGTATGACATTTTTTGTGTGAGATACTATAGTATGACTTTTTTATTGCGACATGCTTTAGTATGACTTTTTTTAGTTGACATGCTATGATATGACTTTTTTTAGATGACATGCTATAGTATGACTTTTTTTAGTTGACATGCTATAGTATGACTTTTTTTAGATGACATGCTATAGTATGACTTTTTCACATCAACAAGCTATTGTATGACTTTTTCAAAGTAAGTCAAAAAGTTCAAAGTGACTTGTTTTGGATGAGACACTATAGTATGGTTTTTTATCGCGATATGCTATCGTATGACTTTGTTTAGTTGACATGCTAGAATATGACTTTTCTTGGGTGACATGCTATCGTATGACTTTTTCAAAGCGACATGGTATAGTCTGACTTTTTTTTGTTGACATGCATTTTTGGGTGAAATGCTAAAGTATGATTTTTTCTGAGTGACATGCTATAGTATGACTTTTTTTTATTGCAACACGCTATACTATGACTTTTTTTGGGCGAGATGCTATTTATTTGTCCACATCCTATAGTATGACTTTCTTAAAGCAACATGCTATAGTATGACTTTTTTCTTCATAAAATAAGTGTAATTTCAAAAAATATATATTACATATATTTATACAATATATTCTTCACATTTCTATAAGGAAATATTAACTGGTCCATTTTTTCTTATAGAATCTAAAACATGTTTGACATTTGAGTGTGTTTATATGAACTAATTTACCAGTTTATAACTCAAACTTTAAAACTTTTCACAACTAAAAGAAGATTTTCTTTATCAGTTTTAACTTTGGAGTAGTCTTCACTTGGAGCTCAAACACGATTCACTTTAAAAAACTGGGATAAACACAATATATTTACAGTAAAATAAAATAAGGAGGCGTCATAACAAATTTCTAATGTTTTCTTAATGGCAATTTCTTAACATTGGTATTATTGTTGAAATTGTGACTATTACATCTACTTATTATTGCTGTTATTACTATTATGATAGGAGTAAGTGTTAATATCATTGAAATTAATGGAATTACTATAATTTGCACATTGATATGGATGCTTCTTTCTGAACGTGTAAATCAAATGTTAAATGGCCACGTTATTTTCCTTTTTTACCTTTTTATTTTTATCTTTTTTGTTGTTGTTTTATTATGGTTTTACATGTTCGCAATCAAGCAAATAAGCAAATAATAAAACAGAAAAGACGTCAACCCTTGACCTTTGACCTGCCACTGAAAATGGATCCGACAAACATTGTATAGGACCAGATAGCCAGTATTGAGCTATTTTATCCATATGCAAGAGTTTCACTCTTAAATATTTTGCTCTTAGCTGCTCAGTAAAATCTAACAAAGCTCTACTTTTTGCAGGTATTGTTCCTGCTGAAGCTGAATCGTATGTGTGACCATGCATGCAGACGAGTGATGGATCAGCTTTATGAGGCTTTGTGACTACTGAGCAAACAAAGTGACATAATAATATTTACTTAGTATAGTCTGTGAGGGGAGGGGCTTCTGGTTTACTGTACATGTGTGTTTCTCTGTGTTTACGCCTGCGGGTGAAAGGAACATAGGAGCTATTATCAGCAGCAGATACTGTACTGCACTTTGAGGAGTGACATGTGGGCTCTGAGATAGTATGCAGACTAGGTGAATGCGCGCGCGCACACACACACAATGACAGGTAGAATGACACAGCAGATATGTACGTGTCCGTTTTTTTTTTTTTTTTTAAGTTTTTATGGATTTGCATATCCACCTGTCTAGTCCGCCAACCCGTCGGGCGAGATAATGACATCTCATACACACACACACGGAAATTCAAGTACTGTATGTACAGTAGCAGTAAAGGGGCAAAGGTTAGGTTGCGGTTTGGGGCGGCTGACTGAGTTCACTGGGTCCGAGCAACAGCACAACACGCTGAGACCTCGTTAGAGAAAGCGTCTTTCAGGAAAACACCCATGCTGACACCCTTAACACACACATTAACACACACTTACAGGGGGGAGACCTTTGTGCTCTGAACTGCAGGTGTGTACATGAAAAGAGTTATGAGCAATGAACTTTTTTCATTAGACACTTGTAAAAGATAGAATATAATATGGGGGAGCCTGTGTTTGCAGGAAGTAGTAGAAGATATAGAGGGGTGGGGGCTGGGGGCCACACACACACACACACTCACGCACAAACACTTGAGATAACGTGACACACAGCGGAGATAAGCGACAAGTGCCATTATACTTTAATTTTTTTATTAATTGTTTTTCGATAAAGGGACAAAATGGGTGTGTGAACAGGATTATGCAGACATCTGCCAGAAAACACAGACAGTGGTTTTCCCAATATAACTGAACAGGGACCCCAAACAACAGAAATTAAAGAGCTAGGTTTGTCCAATGACCATCGGCCACATTACAAAAGAAAAAAAAAATCAAAATTATATTATAACCAAAAATATAAAATAAAACAAAAAGAAACCAAAAATAAGGATCCATTCCATGTCTCTGTTTTGAACAGAGCATATAGGTAATAATAAATAGTACTCCCATAGTAAAAGATAAAGTTCAAGTTCAAGTTACAACAAACAGCTCTCAGAACAGGAATAGAAAAGGCTGATAACAAAATATTCCGCATTGCCATTTACAAAAAAGTCTCAACTCAAGCAGGCTTCTCCACGTCCCCCGGGTCATTTTTAAATATGCTTTGCATATGAAAGTATACCCAATCTAAATATAAAGCACCATTTAGTATTTGGCAATGAAAAAAAACTGCAAAACATTTAATTCGGTTTTTAAATGTATTTATTTTGACGTTTTTTTCGTAATCCATGTACTGCATATGAAGTTTTTTTTTTTTTTTTTCCTCTCTTCTTGATGTTGGAATGTAGTCAGGTGGGAGGGGTGAGAGAGACAGAAGCACACAACAGAACAGGCCGACGTCAGCTTGCATTACTGCATACAAGAATGGCAGCAGGAGGGGGGGGTGGGCGGGGGGTTTAGGGGTTGGAGGGTGGGGGGTCTGAACCAAAAACCAAGATATGTACAACCACCTCTGTGGACAGGAAACAGAGCGGCGGCCATCTGATGGCGCACAACGCTTCCCAATGCCACATACTTTAGCTGCTTTTTTATGGGTTTTTTTCCTTTTATTTCTTTAAACATACAAATAATTCGCACTATTTTATCCTGCCAAATTAAAAAAATATACCGTGGCAGCTTGGGATTTTTTTTCCACTACCAAAAAAAGGTATGGTAAATACCTTTAGAGAGAACAAGCAACAGTTAAAAATACGAGCCTCAATATAAATACTATAGTGCCTACTCTAAGTGAACATTGAATTCAAATACAATTCTAGAAATACAGAAAAAGTAGACCATAAATGTGTTTAAGCATAGGAATTGACATGAGTGTGCATTTTCCTATATTTTAAGTTCTTTATTATATATTCATATATAATCTTAATCCTTTCCCCAATGCAAATTGTATTTCAACCTGAAGAGCTGTGAAGAGCCAAGGCAAAATAAAATACAAAACCATCACAGATTTTTTTGTTTTTGTTTACTTTTTTTTTCTTCTTTTTTTATCATTTCATATATACTGTGATCGGAGTCTTGAACACCACCAAGACGCTGAGGAAAAGAGAAACGACAACAAAACTTAACAGTTTCCCCTAAAAGATAGTGAAGTGTTATTTGCAAAAAAATGTGTATTTTCATATCTATAATTAAAGGAAGATTTTATACAAAAAAAAAAAAAAACAGATTCTCGCAGTGTGAGCGACAAGATTTGAGTGTCTGTTGTCTTGCCGGCAAGGTCTATAGATTATCCAGGTGTGGATGACATCAATAATAAAATACAGCTTCTTAAAAACCATGTGGATGTTTGGTGGCGCTGCTGCAGCCAATGGGACCAGCTTCCATATTGTGACCATGTAGGATTTTGTAAAATCACATCAAACCTTTGAAATTTACAGACCTTGCAAACAGGGTGAATTTTCAGCCCAGGTTAAGTGCTGGGGGGGGTTTCTAAGGGAGAACAAATTGAAAGGTAAAACGGCAAGGGTACAGAGGTCAAGGGTCACGAGGCTGGAGTTGCTGACAACAGATTATGTCTCATCTTTTTTTTTTTTTTTCTCTGCGTTTAACAACGGGACCCTCGTCATCTGACAGCATTTCAACTTTTTCCCCTTCAGCGTGAACTTGTAAACTGGGAAAATTGAAAACAGTGCACTTCATGTCCTATAAATGACAAGCTAGCTTTTTTTGACTCAACCCAGGTACCGACGTTGCATCGGTACTACGGGACAGAGTGACTATACTATGAACGGCTGGAGTGAAACCTCAAGAAGGAAAAGAGAAAAAAAAAACGTTTGGGTTGAAAAGCAACAGCAAACAAAAAATGTGCCCTGCATTAGCCTATGCATACTGATTAAAAAATGATCGCATTCCACTCTTTTCAAGAGCCCTGGAGTACAGATATATTTTTTGCAATTCTTTCTGTCTTTTTGCTGTAATTCATAGTTAATGACCCTGTTTTGATACTAGAATATGTAAAGTGAAAGAGATTGCCTCCGATCCCAATATCATGTACGTAGCTTCCAGTTCTGTGTAGCTTTCTGTCTGTCTAGCTTGTAGTTATTTCAATGCTCTCAAATAAAGTTAGCCTCACTTGGAGCTCATATATTACTTTATGCATTGTTCCACACACTGACATATCGAAGCAGCGTTGTAGGTTTGTGCTAACGCAGATACATGACACTTCTCAGTATCCCTCAAGTTCAGGATTGTACATAACAGATTACCTTTATCTCAAAAGTACCTCCTTAGCAGAAACAAATAAATTCAGAATACAAATAATTCAGATATACACAATACTGCTTGTACCATGCTTGCCATGAAATCCACATATGACAGATAGCCTATTGAACATGTAATAGGTAGCTAAATGGTGATTAACTAGAACTCTGATCTTTCACATGAGTTGTCACAGTCCATTTGAGCAGTCAGGTGCTTGATGCAAGGACCTTTCCTGGGTGGCGTAAACCTTTTAGCTTTATCTAGTGTGACCCCAAACTTATACCAGATAAGATTATGGCCAATGCAGTGTTGAGATATCAAAGGCACTCTTTCTTATTCTACCAAATGATAGTACAAATTGAATTCTTAGCACACCCTTGTCTTTTTGAAAGAAATTTGAAGGCTGTCGTTACTTTCAGTTTAGTCATCAAGTCAATGCATGATTTTTCTTCTTTTTTTAACCCTGTGTGAACATGGTGTCTTTTAGAAAGATCAGGATAAGTGCATTTCCAGGGTTGTTAGAAGAGGGTCAAGTCCAAAGACTGTTAATTTTCCATGTTACAACACAAAACTGTACATGATATGTGTCACAGAATGTATGCAGCATGGATGTATCTTTCTTGTCTTTTCTCTTTTTGAAGAATAAAAAGAAAAAAACAGAACAAGAGAAAAACAGCAACACATTTACTCAACAACTAACCAACCAGGGACAAGTTCTTTTCTTTTTTTTTTTTGATTAGCAAAAACATACTATGCATGCTGACTAATTCTTAAAAATGGAAAAGGAAAACTCAAAAAAGAAAATAGTACACAACATGTAAATTATTGCACAAGAGAAAGGCTCGAAGTTTTGCGTCAATGCAAGAGTATTGCCCCGATACAGATCATGCATTCAATGGGTAATGGAAACGGGGTGTGCTGGTGCAGAGCACATGGTCTTAAGCTTCCACCAGACTGGTGAAAGTGGAGTGTTGGGGTTTGGGGCAAATCTACAAGGGGCTGGGAATAAACAGGGGGACTAATGGCGGACATAGCTGCGGGGGGAAAGGTCCCATAGTTCGGCCTTCTATTCTGACTTTATTTCGGTACTCAAAGGACGGTCACTGTGCCATTTTTTCATGTGTTTCTCCAAGGTGCTGTAGACACTGAAGGGCATCTTACAAATTTCACACTTGTACACGTCTTTGCCCACCTGACCGTGGGTCTTCATGTGGCGAGTAAGTTTGGAGCTCTGAGCGCAAGCGTAATTGCACAGGTCACACTTGTAGGGTCTCTCGCCCGTGTGGCTGCGCCGGTGCACTGTCAGGTTACTGCAGTTCTTGAACACCTTGCCGCAATACTCGCATGTGTCGCTCCTGCGGCTTTCCTTGGAGCTTGGCCGCCCGGGGCCCCCAAGGTGTGGCGTGCTGCCTCCGCTTCCCGTCCCGCTGCGGCCCGACATCCCCCCGTCCAGCTCCCCCGGCGGGGTCGAGAAACGCAGACTGCCATTCTCCGAAGAGTGCTCAGATGACGAGGCGAAGGGCGATTGTCTGGAATCCCCAAAGTTCAGAAAAGGGTCCTTGAGTTGACGGGAGGCGGCATAGCCGGCCAGCCACTGGGAGTAGACGTTCTCTGTGTTCGGGATCGTTGGGGTGGGCAGGTCAAACTCCTTCTCCAGCTTGATGCGCTTGGAGAAAGGGCTGAGTGGACTGGGGCTACCCAGAAGCAGTTTCTTAGAGAGGCCGACTGACGCAGACTCATTGGGGGACGCCCCCCGCCCGTTCACTGCCGAGACGGCGCCCTCCTCACCACGGTCCGTCTCCAGAGCCGAGTCGCCGTCGCACATATCGCGGCTGTGATGGTGGTCCTGGTTGAGGTGGTGGTGCAAGTGGTTCTCCTGGGCCATGGCGTTCCTTTTGTGTGCGTTGAGGGCTTCGCTGAAGTGCTGCATGCTCGCTGCCAGGCCCATCCCCTGCATCACCTCGGGCAGTGAGCGGGGGATCGGCCCCTCTTCTGCCACGCCGCCCAGCCGGCTCCCGATGCCGCCGTTGTTCTCGTGCTGGCGCGCTGCTTCCAGGTTCAGGCCGAAGTGGTAGCTGTTGTGGTTCCTCCTGGCCACCCCCCTCTCTCCATTCTGCTCCTCCTCCTCCTCCCCTTCCTCCTCCTCTTCCTCCTCCTCCTCCTCCTCTTCCTCCTCCTCCTCCTCTTCCTCCTCTTCCTCCTCCTCCTCCTCCCCGTTCTCCCGCAGCAGGGGGTTGTTCACTCTTTTGAGCTTTGCCACCACTGACTTCAGGGCATTGCTCGCGCTGCCCAGGTGCTCACTGGTGCCAGGCTCCGGCGAGGAGGCCGTCGAGAGTCCATCTTCTGATTTGCCCGTGTTCGGCGAGGACGATTTGTGCATGTGCGTCTTCATGTGGCGCTTCAGTTTGCTTGCCTGCGTGCAGGCATGATCGCACAGGTGACACTTGTACGGTTTCTCCCCCGTGTGGCTACGCCGGTGCACTATTAGATTACTCTGGAACTTGAAAGCCTTGCCGCAAAACTCACAACACTTGGATTTCATGGGCGTGGCAGCGGAGGGCGTCACCCCCGCGGAGGGGAGAGGGGTTGTAGGGGTGGTCTGGGAGCCCACAGGGGACTGCATGGCGCCTTGAAGAGGGGGTGGGGTCGCAAGGTACGGAGGTTTGCCGCCCCCTGCGCCGCCTGCACCCCCGCTTCCTCCTCCTGGCTGGAATGGCTGGAGCAAGCGCTGCATGGGGCTGGGCTGGCTGGGGGACAGTGGCGGAGTGGACCCTGAGGTGTTGCCCGCCAGCTCCCGTAGCCGCCGCGAGAAGTCCATTGTCGGAGGAGGGTCCAGGGGCAGAGGAGGATTGAGGCGCAGCACCCTGTCAAAGGCACTCGGGTGGTGGGCTGCCAGCGCCAGCTCCTCTGGGCTCAGGTGGTGGGGGTCCAGGTGGTTCCTCGGAGGGGGGCTGAAGAGGGGCGGCGTGGGAGGGAAACGCTGATGATGCCCCCCGCCGCCTGCACCGCCGCCGATGCCAAGTCCGCCCGCTGCTCCGATGCTGTCCCGCCCGCCTGAGCCCGAGCTGGGGATGCGGAGGAGGTTGAAGGGGCTTGCGTCGGGAGGCAGGTGGAGGCCGTGGAGGGGCGGCTGAGACGGGCAGTTGGCGCCCCCGCCCAGGGAGGAAGGTCCCCCCATGCGAGGGGTGAGGGGGCTGCCATGTTCACTTTCTAGGTAGATGCGGAAGCCGTGGGTGTTCTGGGCGTGCTGCAGCAAGAACCAGGCGCTGCCGTACGACTGCTTACATGTCGTGCAGGTGTAGGTGGTTGGCTCCTCCTTACCTGTAACGACACAGAAGAAAGAATTCAGTTAGATCGGGGTGTCATACATTTCAATTAACAAAATAGGAGAGAGACAATTTCAACAAAATGGTGTCTCAGTTATTCCATATTCATGTATTCATCCATTTTTTACACCAGCTTATTCCTCATTAGGGTCACGGAGGTCTGCTAGAGCCAATCCCAGTGTACTATGGGGCAAGAGGCAGGAAAACACCAGCCTATCTTGGGTTTATTTCATATTCATGCATTTCAATTATTTTTTTAAGTAACTTTAGTGTTTTAAGCAGCAGTTCAAATCATCTCCTGCCTTACAAATCAAAACTGTAAATATTTTATCTCTTGAGCCTTTAAAGATTTCGCACTGACTTCACATTTCTCTGAAGAAACAGGAACTCGTTCATTTTTTGTCATACTTTGTACAGTCATCCTGTGGCCGGTTCTGAACCCCAGGCCGCATGAAACCACTGGTTTGAATGGCTGTCCAGATTTTGTTCTACATGGCTGTATGAATCATCCAACAATAGAAAATGCTAAATTGCAAAGACTGAATTAATATAAACATCATCATTTTCAGTAAATAGAACTTTTTTTTTTTCAAACTTTTCAAATGCAATACTGGTCATTTTGGGAACATTAATACAGTCATTGTACATAAACGGCTGTGTTTACAGAGAGAAATCTATGAAGGAAAACTCTGTTCAACTTGGCTGAACCAGTGTCTTATTTGAACCTGAGGCCTAACTGTTGCAGCTTTTAAGAAGAGTGTCCGGCACATGGTGTTAAGGGCTTTGCAAATACAACAGTAGCTCTTATTGAGGTCATGCCCCACATGAGTAGCATGTGAGAAGTTGTGCGTGTGTGTGTGTATGTGAGTGCATGCACATGCGTGATTGTGTGCACGTGTGTGCACTTGTTCTTCTCCCGGACTGCTCTGGGACATCATTTCTCCTTTTAGACTGAGTCCTCCATTGTCAGCAGGAGAACAAAGAAAACAGGCTATCCCAGCAGACTACCACTTCACACTGATCCTCCAAAACAGAGGCTCGCTGACAACACACACACACACACACACACACACACACACACACACACACACACACACACACACACACACGCGCACACACACACAGGAGAGGAAAAAATCCTTTAGACCTTTAAATTACTGCTTCCTTATTTCTGCAGAAACGGTATAATTACTTTTGGACTCTGACAACATCTATTTTTAACTGTCAATTTAATGCAATCATTAAAATAGTCAGGAATTAACAGCACAAAAGCAACAAAAGATTCAAAAGCAGGATTGTAAAGAAGAATGACGTTAATTCACGTTGTATTTCTGATCCATAACCATATTCACACTGAATTCTAGATTCACACATTCTGATGTGTTGTTCGTGCTGATAAACTCACACAGATGAATGCGCGCACACACACACACACACACACACACACACACACACACACACACACACACACACACACACACACACACACACACACACACACACACACACACACACACACACACACACACACACACACACACACACACACACACACACACACACACACACACACACACACACACACACACACACACACAAGCTGCCTGAAGAAAGTAAAACAGTGGGAAGCGAAAATATTTAGGCTCCAACTGGTAAGGAAAAACAACCCCTTTGGTCCGCCTCAAAGCTTCTTCTCTGGGTGAGTCACTTTGAGACAACGATGAGAGGAACATTTAAAACAATAATTGCCTTTGAATGGCCTCTGCAATGATGACCTGTGGTGGGAGCCGCAATGCATGTGTAATCTTATTAGGGGACCAAAACGGACGGCCATCAGCTCGTTTACAAGATTAGATGACAAACAAAAGCTCATCTCTGCCATTCAGGGCCTTCTGTTAAGCACAGTGCAATGCGGGTACAAGCAGAGACGCTCATTCATACACTAACATATTCACAGTCTAAATCAAACTTGCAAGAAAACAGACATTTATGCCAGTAATACATCTATACTGGGTTTTAACTAGGGTCAAAGGTTAAGACCATGTATGGGCAATGAACTACGAAAAGGAAAAAGCTGTAAAAAGTCTAAATCTGCTAAAAAATTGAATACACAGCTTATTAACCCTAAACGCTACAGTTTAGTAAAGAAAAAAGTCGAGACAGGGGAGCTGAAATACTGATAAATTAGCTTGACACTTTAGTAGAAAATCCATATACCTTGGACCAGAAAAATTATATTTCCGCTAATCAAAATTAATGAAGTTTTGAGCAAATGTGTAAAACCTTCACCGCTAAACTTTAAAGAAAAAAAATCCTGGTTAAGAAGGATATGTCCAAATGCAATGAGACATTTTATGTGTGTGGGTAGAAAATACAGTTATTCATTCAATAACAACAACGACAATTATATCAGCATCCCAAAATGTCAAAAGTTGCAATGCATCATAGATGGAAACATGCTGTGATATTGAAATATCCCAAAAGCAGGAAGAAAAATAAATGGGTGTCATTTGAGGGGTCATAATATTGTCATTAATTATCTTCTATATTTTTCCGAATAAAAAGCTATTTTGCTGTAATGTGTCATAAACAATTAAGTGGAAAACATCCCATTAATATGTAAACAGGTAAGGTGGGTTGTAAAAAAAAAAAAAAATAAATAAAACATACAGAATCGGGACGTATCAGCTGCTAATTACTGGCAGAACAAATATGACAAATGAACAGTGATATTAAAAGGATGTGACAGTTTACAGGAAAGCTTTTATACAGAAACACACAGCAATTTACTTCTAATAGCCAGAAAGAGTCAGAGAGGTTGTAGTGAAAAAAAGCTGCGAGAATTTATAAACATACATAAACAAATTAAGTGATAGATTCGATAGAAGAAGAAATACGCTGTCTCTTTCTTTCCTTCTACACACAAACTCACTTATCCCACATGACCAAGACTTTGCTAAATTATGTATCATTAAAATCGGAACAAATTACCACTAATTGTGGCCACCTGCATCAGATCGAACCTGTGCATACCATTATGATTTAGGGTAGCTTTATTTTAGTTATACTATATCTCTCTCTTTTTTTTTTTCTTCTGGTTGACCTGTTTCAGTCCTGGACACTGACAGCGTTGACAATACCTCTGCACTTTTTCCACTTTGGTTGAATCAAGAGTTTGGTTACAGGTTCCGTTTTATATTTCCATATTATTTACATTGTTCTTTATATCCATTTATCCTGCATGCTGCTGTCTACTCCATCACTGATCAGATAGGTGCTGTTGAAATGTTGAGTTTTGTATTATTAAACTCCTCGTGCATGCATATTTATTAGATGCTAATATGTAATTTATCATAAAACATATAGGGTGATAATCAGGTAAAATGGGATATTTAAGCACCCCAAATTAGAGCCAATGACTGTAAAGGATTTCAAACTGTTGACATAAATGCACTTGACAAGAAACATTTGATTTGATTAATTTATGGTTTCTATGGTAGATAAGACAATACTTCAAATCTAGACGCTCATGCAAAAAAAAAGTGGCACAGCAGATAGTTCAAGATTTAGAGGGCCTAAATAATATTTTATCACATAATTCCAACACAAAATGATCAGACACAACACAACAGTGATTAATAATAAATATACATGGAAAAGATTTACCAAAATGTGGCCCAATTTATCTGATATCACCCTATTTATTTATTTTAAGTGGTTGGGGAAACTAGTTAATTCATGTTCTGCAAGTGCATAAATGTTTTGATAACATCCACATAATCGCATGGAAAACAATGTTTGATTCATGCATAAGAATGGATGTATTGAAAGGTGATTTTTTGTGTGTGTCACGTGATGTAGAATGCTGACAGCACGGTGATGAGGGTAAAAAGGAGGATTTGTTGGTTTATTTTCTCTCCAGATAAAGATCTGCACGATATTGAGCAAAACAAGAGCGAGGCGGAAAAAAAAAAAAAAAAAAAACAGTGTTAAGCTAACACGCTCCGTTTTGACTCGTAGCTCAGACTTGTCTGCACGCTGATTGAAACTGTAAGGTTAATGGATTTTAGAGTAGGCGACCGCTCCACTCTGTCTCTCTGTAATATACTCCCATCAGCCACTTCATTAGGCAAACTCTCCACCACTCCGATGTAGAAAAATGAAGTGAGAAAGCGGAATGGAGGAGGAGAGATGAAGACGGATAGAGTCCTAGAGGGGAAAGAGAGAGATGAGATAGGAGTAATCCCTCCGGTTTAAGTTTAGATAGAGGTGACAAATACCTGCTGCAACTTTTAAGCAGCACATGTATGGATGGAGGAAGCAGAGCGATGGTGTGGGTGCATAATAGAATCCGGTTCTTTGCTGGCTGTCAAGAGCTGTGGACCCCAGAGAACACACACACACACACATGCAGTTTCAGGAATGTCCTAACACTCAGTACAAGCCATGCTACAGCGACAAGCACAGGCATTACGCCCTATTAAGCCAAGGACATCGCCTGGACACTTATGTGCTGCTGGATGGGAGAGAGAGGCAGTTACAGCTTGGCTCATGTTTCACAAGTAGAGAGAGAGAGAGAGAGAGAAAGGCAACTTCCTCTGGCTCTATCCATCTCTCCGAAGGAAGAGTAGCAGTCAAACACTGTCGCACAAGCTGATATAACATGCGTGGAACTGAGTGGACGATATTGTGCATGCACAAAATGAAAAGAACTGAGAGGATTCATTCATAAAAAACAAACATGCACCTTTTTAAATTCATCAAATGGTGGGCATTTGATGAATTTTTATCTCTTTACTGCATTTTTTTCCTTTCTGATTTACAGATGTAGTAAAAAAAGAACAGCAGAATTATGGATTTAGTTAAGTATCATCCCATATTTTATACTTTTTCCTGGAATTCATATACAAAGCATATATGATGAAAATATGAAAAAATATAGTAAGTTTAAATCTCTTCTCTACGAAGCTCTAGAAACATTTTTTTGCATCTTTCTCATTTATATTATTATTTAATATTATATTATATTACATTTTAACAAGCCTCTCCTCTGATTGGTTGATTTAAATGTGTAGTTGTGATAAAACCCTTTCGCCTAGGTCCTGGTGGCTCGTTTTAAGGGCTGTGTGTGTTTCTCGATGGATCGAGCATTTTGAAACTTGGGACAGTATTTATAGAACATCTAGACCTTCCTTTTAATGAACAAAATAAGAATTATCATTTTTTATGATCTGAGACCTTTAACTTGTCAAGCTAATATGTGGTTCAGCAGTTACAAAGACCAGAATAGATTTTGAAGAGTAGAAATGCAGCATAGTGCTAATGTCTCAACACATCCACCGAGAAAGTCATGTTTATGCTTTAAAGCAGGGGTGTCAAACATATGGCCTGGGGGCCGCTGAAGGGTCCAATCAGACCCACTGGATGAATGTGACAAAAAAAATGGAGCCGTTCCTGTTTCTTCATGGGAATGTGGAGTCAGTGTCAATCTTTCAGGGTTTAAGGGATAAAATATTTACAGTTTTGATTTGTAAATGGTTTGTAAGGCAGGAGATAACTTCACCTGCTGAATAAAAGACTAAGTTCAGCGAGTGAATATTTTTAATTGAAATGCAACAGTAGACTTGATTATTAAATAACTGAGACATCATACACCTTTTTTTCTTATGTCATCTCTTCTGTTTTGTAAAGTGAAGGTTAATTAACTGGGTAAGTACTTATAACCTATTTCTTTACCTAAAAATGAGGGGTGCAATTTGTAGATGATGTTATTTACTCATAATTTTTTACTGGTCCGGCCCGCTTGGGAATAAATTGCACCGTATGTGGCCCACAAACTGAATTGTGTTTGACACCACTGCTTTAATAGGGTCAAAATTGTTTAAAAAAGGCTCTTCCTGCGGTGGAAGCTAACAACATTCTGATATTTTATGAATTCACGCTGCAACAAACATCCGAAAGCATCGTTGAGATGTTCCTCAGCCGTCTGCAGCTACATGAGCAGCTACATGACTGTCACGCCGTGCAGTTTCCAATATGAGTTCCACTACACAAGTGTTGGAACACGTCAACGCGCCTTACGGGAAACTTTCTTCGTGCACGTTTAACGACGGCCAGCAACACGTTCGCGGTTTCAGATTCCCCGTGATGAATCCACAACAGAACGTCAGTCTGCATCGCTGTCTGTTCTTCAGACTGCCATTCTGTCCTGTAAAGGAGCTGGACCAGCACCATTAAATCTCTCTCGGACCAGCTGGGAGACAAAACCGGTTGCCAGGTCTCGGCCACCTGCTCGGACAGACCTACCACTATCTTACTGTCCTCGCATGCATTTTATTCAGTTTCTCCTTCTTTCACCAGCCATCCCTTGATATAATCTCCCTCCCTCTGTCCTCTCTATCTTCCTTTTCTATCCCCCCCTTATTTCTCTCTTCCGTCCACGCCGTGCTGGATAACGGTCTCCTCTGCAGCCCTCCTCCCCCCCTTTTCTCTTTCCACCCATCGGTGGCTCTCCGGTGGTGTCCTTGGCTGGGTCCACCTCTGGGTGAGATGATAGTAATTGAGGTAATGGAACATCGCTGAAATAGGATTAGGTACGCATGCTGGGAGTACGGGACAATGTCCCTTAATACAATTTGGGATTTCTATCCGAGCCTCAGGCTTTCAGGATCCGCTGCTTATATTTACATCTGCGTATCACCGCTCACCCCTGATCACCTCCTGCTCTTCCTTAAAGGGACACCTGGACATTTCAGGAGAGTTTCAGCAGCACAGCATGTGTAGATTTTCTGGAAAGATGAAACATTAATCGATTGCTGAATCTTTTTTTTTCTTTTTGCTACTCTGGATGAACAAGAATCTGAAACTTTGCTTTACTTTGGTGCAGTTTCTGTTCCATGCATCAAACAGACAAAAACAATCTGAGTGCAGTGCTCATATGATCCAGTGAGGAGTGGCAGTTTTAAAGTAAAGAACAAATAAAGAGTTCATTTGCAAAAACAGATAATTGCCATTTTGGAAAAGAATGAGCTGAGGCTTGTAATTTTCAATAAAAATTTCATTTTTTGAGAAGCCTCTATTCTGCTGTGGTCAAAGACAAAGAGCTTTGGTTTGGCTGATATCTCCTCGAGTAAATAAACAATAAATAGATTTTATGAACATTTCTAACAATGGAGTTGTCTGCTTTTGCAAATGAACTCTTCAAATATATCCTTTGTCAAAAAAAAAAAATCCCACTGAAATTGCTATAATATTCCTTTAGAAGCACATAAATTGTTTACACGGTTTTAGAAAATCATATAAATATAATATTAATTAACAAATCATACAACAGATGTTTTATATATTTTTTGTAATTATTTGTATGATAATGAGTTGTAATATTTTCTTTTATGACACATATATAGCTGCTTGCTGATCAATCAGCACTCACATAATCATATCCCATTACTCCCACTATACATAACTGATACAGTGCTCCACTTTAAAAAAAAAAAAGAAAGCTCTTTCATGACTCTGGGAGCAAACCAGAGAAAATGATTTTCAAATGGTTCCTGCAGGACACGATATCATCGACTCCAGCCTTTCCGCCTCCCACTTCCCGCCGTCCTGCCTTCATCATCACCCACGAGAGTGCAACAGTTGCGGCTTCCTGGTCCAAACCCAACACTCTGTTTTACTGCCCAAAAGCACTTAACCATGTCATTGTTGTCATGTGAAAATCTTGCTGCCCTAATTACGTCTCTTTTCATGTTTTAATTTCAGAACTGCATGTTTTTTGTTGACCCTCGGGGCATATCTGCGCAACCATTTCAAAAACCCTGCTGGTTAAACTCAAGACGCTCTGTGGTCAAGTTCAAAAACGAGTTTGTTACGAAAGCCAGGAGGACAACAAAAATAAGAACATTCATGCATACTTGAGGGGCATCCTATTAAATTGTCACAAAATTCCCGCAACTGCTATATTGGTCTCGTACACTGTCATACAGGGTTCACTTCTGAAGCAGCTCACACAGAGGTCCAAGAAGAAGGGATCTGCACCCAATTATTTTCCCGAGCTCACTCGAGCTTTCTAACTAACTGGACAGCGAACAATTGGAATGCAAACAGTGGCAGCTGGTGTCGTGTCCGCTCTCCGAGGGAAAGCGACGCAGTCAAATAACATGACTGCAATTGCTCAAAAAAAGGCGGCGCTCTACTTGGAAGGAAATCAGCCTCTATTACTGGCTATGAGTCGCCGGCTAGATCAAAGCAACTCCCCCTAAATACTGCAGCTCCAAGAAATGTATGTGATCACAAAAGAAGGTGGACAGGCGAAAAAGGAAGAGTCTTACAGTATATTTAAGGAGTCGGGATCACTTCCTGTTCAATCAGTTCTGCGTTTGACAAATGAAGGTACTTCGTATCTACATCTTTAAAAGTTGTCACGTAGATCTGAGGGATTTACGCTATGCTTCCAATAATTCGCTCGTTTGAGAAATCTAATGGTAGACTTGTAGTCCTCGAGGCCGGTCTTGGTCTTGAGACCATTTTTTTGTGGTCTTGGTTTCAACAGTCTTTGGTCTGGGTCTTGGGTCTCTAAGTCTCACAATGTCTTGGACTGGCAGAGCAGACACACTTTGTTTTTGCTGTTTTCCCTTGGATATCATTATTACACGCCCACTTCAAGTGGTACCAATCACATGCATTGACACATTGGCTCATTGGCCCTCTGCCCCCCCACATCTCCCTCAACAGCAGAGTCAAAGAGGACGTTGTTGAGTCTAATATTCATCCTAAGCATCTACAACTCATGTGAAGTAGGAAAATATGGTGGAACTAGTGGAGTATTTTTGGTCTTTGTCTTGAGCTCAACTGGTATCAGTCTTGACGTGGTCTGGCTTGGTCTTGGTCTCGGTCTTGATACTCTCTGGTAGTTTAGGCGGTCCTGATTACAAGTCTATCTCACAGCGACAGTTTTTGCAACTTTCCGAAACAGACGATCCAACTATCGTGCCCGTTTTCCACATTCTATTTTAAACTCCTCTCTCAAGCGCTTTTTTTAAAAAAAGAGAGAAAAAGTCTCCACCACTACTACGTCACTCTTTTGTGGTACAACAGCCACAACTCCATGAAGCTTAGAGTTACTGTCCAACAGTGTGCACAGTACAAACAACAACAAACACACACACACACACACACACACACACACACACACAGACAGACACAGATGTCTTGAAGAGAAATTGACAGAACGAAATTCTGGAAAACTAAACAAAAAACACATTTTTATCTTTGAAAGAAAGCAATTCAATTGGCATTAAAGTTGGTAGATTCATAAATATTGAACATCAAGGTAAGAACAAACGATGAACGGACTGTGTATGAAAAACTAGCTTTTAATTTGAAAGGATGGACAAAGGAAGTGGCGGGAACACTCGGCCGAGGCGGCTGATGACAGCCCTGCCTTAAACAATACAAGTGGCTGAAGTTAAACTTAAAATAGCAGCAAACAAACTTTTTGTGAATAGAAGCCTCCAGGCTTGACAGTAATGATCTGCTATTTTTTATGGAAGAAAGAACTATGAAGGCATTTGAATTACCAAAAAAACAACAATGGGTTATTGAGCCTGTCTGATGACATGCTATGTGCACATGGATGTGCGGCAGCATGTGTGTGTGTGTGTCTGTGTGTGTGCAGCCCTGCTGAACAGCCACACACTCTCGGTTGATGAGTAAAAATATCAATACTGTCTGTCCCTGTGTTTGGAACCCTGCTGGGCTGCAGACTGTGCTATCTGCAACTCTCTCACTAGTGATCTACAGTGTGTGTGTGTGTGTGTGTGTGTGTGTGTGTGTGTGTGTGTGTGTGTGTGTGTGTGTGTGTGTGTGTGTGTGTCCATCCATCCTTTATAGCCGCCATGTGACAAAATTTCCTTTTCTTTCTCTTTGTCTCATACACAAACACACACACACACAATCTCTCTCTCTTTCTCGCACACACACACCTACACACACAAAGTCCTGTATCTCGTAAAGCCTGTTCTAATGACACAGCCAGGGCCCTTAAACTGTGTTTATAAATGTAATTAAATGGACCAGCCTTTGTAGAAGCATCCAAGCGCACTGTAGCAGTGATCCAGTGTGTGCATGTGTGTGTTGGTGTGTGTGTGTCCATTTGGAAGGCCGGTACTCATGATGGCAGGGACAGCCTCCACTTAACCCTAAACCACCATGGTGAAATTACAGAGCATCCAAATTACAGCACTTATGTGAGCAGAGAGAGAGAGAGGTTTGAAAGAGGGAACTTGGTCCTAACACACACACACACACACACACACACACACACACACACACACACACACACACACACACACACACACACACACACACACACACACACACACACACACACACAATATTCAATGACTCAGCTTGTGGACTTCCAATTGAATGCAGAAACTTACTTTCAACTCTTAATCTGTTGCAGACTGGCAACCATCAGAATTTATGTGGTCATCTCAGTTTTTGAAGCTACTCTCGCTGCAGACGTCATATTAATTGAGTAGATACCAAATAACATTGAATGTTTTTTTGCTTTGATTAAAGATCATTCTCAATTCTCCAGGTGTTCACCACTATAAATACATTGGCTTCAAGATACAGTAAATAGTGCATCCCGATAAGCAGATGTGTGGTGCAGCTGGATACTTTCAGAGAGACAGAGCATCCAGCAACAAAAAGCAATACATGCACAGAATACATGATTACAAACATGCAAGCACACACTCCTAGTAGATTACTTCATACGAATAGGCTTATTCTCCTATTTGCTTTGTGATTATCATGTCAGCTCCCACAGTCGTCAAATGCTTCCTCTTGTGATTATAAGTCGCTGTGTATCTGATATGCCTTCAAACTCCTGGATTTATCACTAAAACCTGTTTTCCTGTATTTGTACAAACACTGTATCTTCAAGCTGAGCAAAAAAAATATCTGTAATAATGAATCAGTAAAACTGATCAAACCAGCAGTTTTTAGTGTTAGTGACTGAAAACCACAGACACAGGCAGGTGACAATTGAGCATTTGATAATGACATTATATCACAGATTATGACAAGATTTCTTTTGTCTTTGTGCTGAACCAAATGCAAATGGAAAACAAGTGATTCATAATCTCCACCTCTATACTGTATATAAAAGTGTTCTCTGTGATCTTTTATTTCAGAGCTTGTGGAGAGTTTCAGTTTCCCACCGTCTAAAAGATTTTAAATTTGCAATTATGAAGATTTTTCCGGCTGAAAATGATTAAATCTGAATCAGCTGCTGGCAGTTTCAACATGAAAACCTTTCTAAATATATGTGGAAACTGAGTGAAGTAGAGTGAGCAAATTAGAAAAGGTCAATTAAATTATTGCTAAAAATAAATGTGCTTATTTTTTCGCTGGAAGCGGGGACACACACACGCTTATGTCTGAAATCCCTGATGAGACAAGAACACACACTGAGAGGGAGCAGATTTTCTTTAGTGCCACAAGCAAGAGGTTGGTGGTCACTGAAGACATGCAAGCATACACATACACACACACGCGCACACACACACACGCACACAGTGTAGTATTGAGTGATCTGCAGGGACCTGCAACAGCTGCCAAGCAGGACAATTCAGTCATCAGTGTGTGTGTGCGTGCGCGCGTGTGTTTGTGTGTGTGGGCCTCCGGCCAGCTGAGGTGTTTGCTCGGCTCAGAGTGATCTCCCACTGTGGTCACTGCAAGACACACACACTCACACTCACACACACATGCACACACACTCACACACACATACAAACACACAGACACACACAGACACCGCTTTGCTTCCTTTCCTCATCTAATCCCTCCACCGCCCAGTTGGTTTCATCCCTCCATCTGTCCATCAACGTTGCATACAGGTGGCTGTCCTCTCTCTCTTACACACACACATTCTCTTCTTTTTCTTCTTCCTGTTGCTCAATCCCTCTTTTTCTTTTCCCAATTCCATCTTTTTCCCTCTGTCCATTTCTTTCGCTGGCTCTTTTATTCCTATTGACTCAGGAACTAAACAGAAGAATAGGAGATAGGAGAAGGGAAATCATAAAAGTCAAGGAGGAGGGGAGCATGATGAGAACGTGAATCCCTAAAACACACACACACCCACACCCTAACCGCGCACACACACACATTTACGGTAACATGTGGACAAGCTGCAACTCGACCAAAGAAGAAGCGTCGCTGCCAAAAAAATCCTTTCACATACAGTATCTGTTCTTTCAGTCCATCACACCCGCCCTTCCACTTTTTTTCCCCTCCCTCTGTTCTTCCACCCATCCCTCCATCCGTCCTCCCCTCCCAGGTGGGAAGCACTCAGCGCCGTCTCTTTAATTGTATTCATCCGACAAGGCCAATCGATAGAGGACATATTTAATACAAATTTATGACTATTAGCCATCAGCGATAAAAAGCCTTTTTTTTTTCAAGATAGCTCTGGCTTGTGGTGAAAAAGAGAAAGAGGAGGAGGAGGAGAAGGAGGAGGAAGGAGAGGAAATACAAGCCATCCTGCTTTTAACACAAACAGCCTCCCACAGTCTCACTGTCCGACCTTGGAGAGATACGCTTTAAGCTGCAACACAACCACGACGATTCAAGATTATTTTATCTCTTTTTGTTTTCTTAACAGACAAAAGCTCCAGCTTCAAGTGGGTCTCGGGTGTATTTGAGAGTTTTTCAAGCATTTGATTTAGTGCAGAGAGGATTTCATGATGGAGTTCGGCACAGAGGCATATTTTTCTTTTTTCTTTTTTTTTGGCAGAAAACCTGATAATAAATAATCATATAAACTGACTAATTTCACATCTGAATGATAGAACATGATGTATATTACAAACTGTGCAGACTTGTGTTTGATTGATATATTTATAAAAGGCAAATTTGGACATTGGTTCTATTTTTTTTTCTTTCTTTTTTTTTTTTTTTTACACAATTCATTTTCCTGCTAAAAGGCAAGTGAGGTGAAATCCTGCAAACAGGAGCTTGCAGGTTAAATATCAAAGTTTCCTGATTTGGTCACTGTTCTGTTACATACACATATATAAACACACACACACACACACACAGAGACAAACAGCGAGGGAGTGCTGCGACGAGATAAAGCACGAAGACAAACTCCCCTCCAGCGCTCCTTCACAACCTTGTCTACTTAACAAACACTATAGGCTTGATTCATTAGAGCTGCAGTCACTACACCCTGAGAGCCCTATCGATCCCCCGGACGTTTTCTACGGGGCCGGGGAAAAAAAAAACAAACTGAGAGCCGAAGAGAAAGAGAGATGAAGAAAGAGAAAGAAAGAAGAAGAAAAAACGCAGGAGAGACAGGCTGAATATATGGCTCTGTTAATACGAAGCGAGCAGCAGTTTACCTGCCTCTTTAAATTCATTCTAGCGTGCAAGGCGACTGTGACGGCTCCCGGAGAGAAAAGCCCCTCCGCTCGTCGCCAAAGGAAATCGTTCGCCCTCCAAGAGAAACAAGGTGTGCACGGGGCTGGAACCGAAGTCAGATGATGGAGAAAGATTTTTGGTTTGTGTGAAACCACCAGTCAAATGTATTGGAACAGAGAGCAAGGGTCAGCCCTACGGTGGCTCATCATCTTTATGCAATTAAACGCATTCCTTATTTGCACAGCTGATTTTTTACCACTTCATGATGAGATATTAAACAAGTAGAGAAGTGTCAGAATCAATGAGCACCTTTTAAACACCTGCTGCTTCCTTTTGTGAGGGGAAAAAATCACTATTTTTAATTTTTTTAAAAAACATATCAATTAGAAGAAGATGATTCCGATTCCTTGCATAAATATTTTCTGCACCTAATGTACAACACGGGTTTATAAAGTATACTGATTTCTGTAGAAAATCCTGAAATGAAAACAAGAACCAGACGCATTATGAAAGCTCCATTGTTTTCCATCATGTTATATGCTTTTCGAATTCATCTCGTGAACCTCGGTCGTCAATATTTCGCTTTGGAATCTCAGGAAGCCGCTTGGTCAGACAGACATCAGCGTCTCGTTTCTCTGCACAGCCCCTGGCCTCGCGTCAGGAACACAAATCACAGGACAAGCTCCATTCTTCTATTCCTTACAAAATCCTGTTCGTGCGATCATAAATCGTAAATATGGATCTCTCTCCTGGTTTGGAAGACCCTGCACAATCAGGTTCTTTCAGACCATAAAATGTCCCTGTTTCCACTGATGTAAGTGAGCGTCGGTCGCCAACAAAAATACTGACCAGGATCTTCATTTCATACATCATTTTACATCTCCATCACGCAGCATGATATTGTCCTGACAACTGGCCGAAAGAGCACAAGACTGAGGCAGTTAATGGAAACTCACACATTAGGAATATATATCATTGCTGCTTTGTTTTTTTTCTATCAGGATAGCTTGATTTAAAGGATTTAAACGAATAAATGTAGCTTACTTTTAAAGGTTTCCACTCCAAAAGATTAACATTAAACTTTAACTCTTTGTGTGATTTTAATCAGGTATAACAATGTATTCAAAAGACGTCTGATATCTTAAGAAATACACAAAAAATACCCAAGAATCCTAAAAGTCAGGAAAGAGTGACGACCTCTCCTCAGTATTTTCCACACCTGCATGAACATATGGTAAAGACAAAGCTCCTGATTGATAAAAGACTTTGGAAAAGCCATTTGTGTGTGTGCATATGAAGAGGTATTCATTGCTGCATGGTGCACACACACACACACACACACACACACACACACACACACACAAACAAACATATGCCCAGGGTCTGACCACCAGCACAGGACAAAAAGGCCAGTAAATAATTAAGAAGTGTGAAAAGCAACAGAGGGAGTAAAAAGGAAAGAGAGAGGGTGGGGCTACAGTGGAGGCAGCTTATATGTATATTTAAGTTGATTTCCTCAGGATTATTAGTATTTAGAAACTTGGAGAGAGACAGAGTGTGGGTCTGAGCTAATTTAAAGTTAGGCTGGAGTCAGGCTAGTAGGCAGTTAGGCTAAACATCTTGTTTCAGTCCTTTTCAATAATTTACTATCAAACAGCAGCTGAAACATGTTTCATTAGCGTTGGGTTTGGCTCAACCAGCTCAAAGCTTGGTCCTAAAATGTGTGATTTTTGTAGTATTTGTAAGTTGCTGAAAACAGTAAAACAATGATTGATATAAGCTGCTCAAATATAAATCCCTCATTTGCTGGGTTATGATATATATACATATATTAAAAAAAAAAGTCAAAAGTAGGGTAGAAAACCCACCGCTTTGAATAATGTGGATGCATTTGCTCCGCTTGCTTTGTTGCTCAGGCGCCTATATGTGCGTCCAAAGATGCGTCCATTAGTGATTTGGAAAGTGGTGTGAGGGCCTGGCATTCCCATCAGACCCAGCGTGGCCTAAGTGCTGCACCACACACACTCCAAAACCCCAACCAACCCCGCCCTCATGGGCACAGCATGGATGCCCCCTGCCTCACCCCCTAAATCCTACCTAGGACGACCTAGTGCTGCCTCTCTGCCGGGGTCCAAAACACCACACACACACGCGCACACACACACACACACACACGGTCCACTAATGACCAAACCCAAACAGCTCCCAAACAACTCTGAAAAGCTATTAGGAGAGGGCAGTTTGATGGGGAAGTGATTTTTCTATATGCCATTAAAAGCCATGGATAAAATGGGCGTTCGCGTAAATACAGCCACAGGTCGGAAGGGGATAGCCAAACGAGGATAATTGACAAACCAGACGTCCCCCCAGAGATAAAGGTGGAGGAGCGTCCACATGCTGCCGCGGAGTTAGCAACAGGAACGTCTCCTCCGTTTCCAGTTCGCCTTTGTCCTCGTTTCGTGAATCCTTAAGTTGGCCGAATTACTCGTCTCGTCCTGTTTTATGTGACTATTTAATATATTCACGTGCGTTTGCTTTGTATCTCTGTGATTTTCTGCCAATATTTGGCTCAAGCTTTTTATAAAACCTATATATCTGTGCACATCTTGCTTTTTAATGTTTTCCCTGACTAATCCAACTGAACTTTAGTGTCAAACAAGATTTACTAAGTTATAAATCATCTTTTTCTACTACTTTCTCAACTGTTCAAGCCGCTCAAGCTACAGAGTTTCATGGACAGAATATACACTACTCACAGTAGGTTAGGGATATTGCTATTTACAAGAGTGCTTTTCCTATTTGGTCTGAATTTTAATTAAATAAGTAAAGGTTCCATTTGATATTACTAATAATGAATGAGAAGAAAAGAAAAATTTTTTTCAAGATTTTTTTTATTGAAAATAATAACTGTTGTTGTTTTTTACATGAAAAAAAAACAAAGATCAACAAAAAAAGGAACCACAGGACTAACATTTATCCATCTCAGCCTGATCCATCCTGATTTAAAGGGGACACAAACAAGTACAACAGAGTCGTATCACTAAGTCGTTTTTGGCAATTTTTTTGGCATTTCCTTTGGAAATTAGAGTTTAACCTTTAATAAAGCTACAGCTGCTGACATATATCACGTCAACTGTCACAGAGACCGTTTACTGAGCTGAAAGAATTCAATAACAGAATGCAGCTTTTGTGTACCTAAAAAACAATAAATAAATAACTGATTATAATAATGAGAAAACCAAAAAGTGCAGCCAAAACCAGCGTAAACGTGAGCTGTTACTAAAATCACTGATCTGCAGGTCTAAATGATTCTTCTGTCTTGTGTATACACACCTGCACGAGTCCTTTTTTTAGCATTTTTTTTTTTTTTTTGCATATACATTCCTGAAACATTTCGTCCCTTTGGGACACGCTTTTCAAACTTGATGGACCGATTTTCAGACGGACCTTGGACTTCTGCACATCTGTGTTTTCTGGACTGCGGTCGCGCTCTGTAACGCGTCTTGTTCACGGTCCAGGATCAAAAAAAGGCTCCAGCGTTATGGATCCGCCTCCTCCTCGCCATCGAAACCACGTTTTTATGCTGGTGGTGTCATAATCTCTGGATTGAGCTTTATTTGTCTATTAACCCATTAAAGATTTCATGCATATCGAGTCAATAATTTCAATAATAACTACAATACTTTTTTCCATTTTTTTCATTGCAGAAAAATGGCTATTTTTTATTGGCTATTATAGTTTGCACAAATATGCCCATAACGAAAAATCTATTTATCCCATGTACAAAATTCTTTTGGGGGGATTATTCTAGAGACTTGGGAATGATTAAATAGATATATATCATAATATATAGATATATATCATAATAACCTCAATACAATTTGCCTCTTTCTGGGAGGCTTAAATGGGTTAATCTTGTTTAAATTGATTTTAATATCATGATGCATTGCAAATAGCTATATGTTACTTACATATATGTAATATCGGAGTGATAAATGCTGGCATGGACTGGTTTGTGTTTGTGAGACCTGTTACCCAACGTTTCTCCCCTGGATTCTTTACATTCTGCGTTGTAAACCCGGAGATTTGGATTCAGGCGGCGGAGGAGCCTCCTGTCAGGGAGACATTTTCTCTGCCTCCGGGGTAAACAGGGTCTATTCTTTGTCAGCGTCGGATCGCGTCAGAACAGGTTTAGACACGATTTACAGCCCAAAGATGCACTGACGCAACTTTTTCCTAGAAGGAGACGGCAGACTTGGCGTACCTGTTTATAACCAGCCCTCCCCCTCCTCTTTCTCTATCTCTTCTCTTTCTTTAACGATTCACCCCTTTTTTTTGTCTCTCTCTGTGTCTCCTCCAGAACAGAAAAGGGTTAGAGAAAGACAAAACATAAACATCACTCATCGTCAAGCACACACACACACACACACACACACACACACACACACACACACATTCCTGGCTAAGCCTTATTCAGCATTAACAGCAGGTCCGTCAGCACCTCGGCAGAGTTTCTGTGGCCTCGTGATAAAACAGAGCAAGAGAACACAAGAAAGAAAGAGGAACGGTTCAGGTCCCCCGGAGGCCTGACACGCAGCCTCCTCACATTAAGGGTAGGATATCTTCCTCCTCCTCATTATCTCTTAATAACCCACAAGGCCATCATATTCATAACAGCTGTTAGGCAATCTATAGAAAAATATTTCCTGATGAGAAGGTCACTCTGCCTATTATCCAGTCCAAACCAATCCTCAACCTGGGAGCGGCCACAGCGGGGGGGAGGGGGAGGGGCAGTTTACAGGTACATGTTACTACACAAGATGGCGTGAAACAATGCAACATGTAAACCAGATTAAAAACGCCGCCCACTTATGAACCACCTGTTCTTTTCTTTCATAAAAGCGGAAAATAATTCCATCGTTCCTGTGAGAAGAAAACAAGACGTGGGGGCGAAACAGGTTGTTATTTAGAGGGAGAGAAAAACAATAAAAACGCAGTTTGACGTTTGACGCAGGACAATGTCACAGACGGGTTGTTCACATCCGGGAACAGGCACACGAGGTGGATTTGGCAAAAGTGGGTTTAGATTCCGCACAAATTCTCATCTGCTAATGAGGTAGGAGGCCAACGTCTGTGTTAACGATGACGTAATTACACAGGTTTTAGGTTTCAAACAAATCATTTGTAAAAAAATATCATATTTATGCTCCATTCCAGGTTTTCGGCTGTGATAAAATCAAATAAAACACCTGCCCAACAGGAAAATTCACCCGTATTTTAGATTTAAACCAAATACTTACTTATCCCTAATAGTATCATGACCTGGAGATAATTTGGGCTTTACTTGCCCAGATTTTAGAATACTGTAACTAATCTACAAAACATTGCTGGAACTCATTTCGACAAGAAGAAATCATCCCTTTGGACACAGTTAACATTGTGCTCTTTGGATTATTCTTAGTAAAAGGGAAACTGAATCGATCACCATTTCCCAAAGCTGAAGATTCAACCTAAAATGTCTTTTTCTGTCTAGACCAACAGTCCACAACCCAAAGACCATCAGTCTACTATTATAGAAGATTAAAGGAACCAGGAAATATGGACGATTTCTTCCTAAAAACAACTCCAATTGATTAATACTTGCAGCTCTAATCTAGAAAAAAACAATTTTTTGGCAGGTCTAATGAAATTAGTCAGATACCACTTGATAGTGTAAAAAATATATTCTTTCATAATGTGGGTGAGCTGACCCTTTAGCCTTTTGTACTTGTGTCAGGTCCACAAACCAATATTTCCTAAGCACAAACCACACTTTCCCCTGCAGGGCAGCCACTCCGGACCCTGTAAAACCCTGCACCACTTCTGTTTAAAACAGTTATACAATCGCTATAACTCTTCTTTTCCCAGACCTGCTATCTGTAAACTATACTCCCCCATCTCTCTCTCTCTCTCTCTCTCTCTCTGTCTGTCTATGTCCCCCACCCTCTCTTTTACTCCCTTTCCCTGCAGCTGAGCCCTGTAAATCAAGTTGAAACATAGCTCTGCATATGTGTGTGTGTGTGTGTGTGTGTGTGTGTGTGTGTGTGTGTGTGTGTGTGTGTGTGTGTTGCCGACTAACCGCTGCCAAAATATGTGTCCCAACTGCCCCCCTTCTTCCCTATACGTCTGTCTATAGGAGGAGGAAGAGCCGGAGGGGGTGAAGACGTGCGTGTGTGTGAGAATACGTGTGTCTGTGTGTGTGTGGGATTAAGTTTGGCGCTATCTGTCAGGGTCATACGGGTTGAAGGAACATATCCTAGATGCTTATCTCCTATCTATCTATGCATAGAACCACAATGGGCAGGTTCTTTTTGTGAAAGAAACAAAGAAACAAAGAAGAGTAGAACCTGCTTTAATAGAAGGTTTCTTCATGCTTATATATATATATATATATATATATATATATATATATATATATATATATATATATATATGGTTAATTCAGTAAATGTCACCTGAAAAAACAGGCACCATTTCATTAATCATATTAAAAGCCATAGTGGCCATAAAACTGTCCTGCTTACTGATTTCCAACACTGTCCACCACAGCCTCTTGGAGAGCAACATAACACCCAGTTCAGCTTGAGTATTTTCATAAAAAAAATACATTCAAGCTCATGTCTGCATGACCATCATCGATTTTTTGTCTCTGACTTTTTTCTGGTAAAAAGACAAACACTGTAACCACGATCCAAAAGATCGCCTGAAAAGTGACATAACTTACAAATCAAGCGGAGCGGGTGTCAAGTTACCCTTCAAAGCGTGAGCTGCTACGGTATGAACAGTATCCCAAAAATCTCTTGACAGCTGAAAAGCATAACTTCAGAAGCATCACGGAACAAGGCAGCGTATTATTCAGATCACTGCGGCGGGATGAAGACAGTTAAAACCCGATACAGGGAAAATATTCGCAACCACGCTGATCCGCAACATGGTGAACACGACTAAATTATCAGACCCGTGGAGGGATTTATGGGAAAGTCGGGCACAAATATGTCAAAGGCTTCCTCTCCTACACTTTTCTTACTGTAAAAAGTATGCGCTGTGCAGAAAAAAAAAAAAAACACTTTGCTTTGGTCATTAGCGTTGCATTCATCACAGGCCAGTAATAACACTGTCACCGGTTATTTTTTTTAGATCTCGTACAGTCAACAGTGTGAGGGAAGCGAGCCACTTACTGTAATTCAATACAAGTGTCTCTTCTGAGAAAGCAAAAGACTGATGTGATGTCAGCTTGTGATTATAGCTCTGAGCTTTGCTGTTAAAACTTGTTAGAAAAAGCAACCCAACACTTGAGTTACTGACTTCATGGTATTTTTTTTTCCTTTTTTTTTTTTTTTGCAGAAACAGAGTGTGATAGAGGGAGTGTGTGTGTGTGTGTGTGTGTGTGTGTGTGTGTGAGGGGAGAGAGTGTCAAAAGCGTGCCATATTTAGACCAGACTGGCTCACAGTGACACACGGGCTAACTGTTGCTTTTCACACGTCGCACCTCGGCTCTTTTTACCATCTGCCCTCCCTCTTTGTCTCCGTGTGCGTCTCTTTTTTCGCTGCCGTTCCTTCCCCGAAAGCGGCCGCTCCTCGCCGCTCTCCAGCCTCCCACCGCCTCCTTTCTTCCTCTTCTCCCCATTAAAAGTGCCTCAAGGTCTCGACTAGGCAGCGGCACATCTTGCATGCCTCACCAAAAAAAAAAAAAAACCCTGACGGCCATCACGGCTCTGCAAATGCATTTTCTGGCCCTAAAATGGCTCCTATTTAAATCCGTAAAAAAAGAGTGTAATATCAGAACTGAAAAGCTGCATGTGTCAGAGGGAGAATCACAACACAAAAAAGATGCTGCACACACACAAACTTTTTAACCCCATTATGAAGTTAGTTTTCAGAAATTCCCACTAGATTTGGCAACTTTTAAGACCCTTTTAGCAACTATTCCCCTAATGATTAAAAATAATAGTTTCAAGTGAATATAGTTGTCAATTCCGCTAATTTCCTCCTGAAAGACTGACAGTCACTGGCTAGAAATAATAAAGCAAACAAAATCATTCATACAGAAATCAGACAGGTTTTGCTTCAGCAACCATTCACGTTTCTCACTATTTCTTTTTTTGTCAGGTTGGCAGCCAGATGTGTGTGTGTGTGTCTGGGGGGGGGGGGGGGGGGGTAACAGGAGTGTGTGTGAAAGAGGAACTGACCACTCTGTGTGTGTATGATAATTCTTGGTGGGGCAGGTGCTGCCAGTCAACCTTATCATCGGCCTTAGCTTGAGAAGTTCAACCGGATCAGTGAAAATTAGCAAAGTGCAGCTTTCAGCTGAAGTCAGAAAGTTATTTTGAAAGAAAAATAAATCCTGCAATTCAGTTTTTTGGCCAAGTTGAAAAAGGAAACAGTGGAATAAAACTTCAACAGGAGGTGGTATATTGAGTGTTGAGAAGTGGCTGGCATATACACTCTGCTATATATAGAACACTGTAAACTTATTCTGTTAACACACCGCTCTGTGGACAATAAATTCAACTCGTAGCTCAGTGTCCACTTCACTGCCTCGGACTCAGAAAGGACCAGGTTCCGTTCACTGGAACTACAACAGTATTAGCAGATAATTACTTTTAACATGTAAAAAAAACATGAATTTAGTTGCCATAATAACAACAAGTTAATTCATATTTAAAAGAATAGAAAGAACTAACACGTACGACAGCAAATTACAAACTTCGCTAAGAATTAAAATAATTACACAACAGAAATAAAACAAATATAAGATCATAATATAAGAATCCAAGGTCCACTTTTATCACCACATCTATCTTCAACGGTGTAAGAAACAACAGAAATAGCTGCACAAATTGTCCATGACAATATTAGCAGTTTGTGTGCTGATGTGACAACTTTGAGGTTTGACTGAAAACCTAAAATGACCTTCAAAGCTATAAATGAATGAATAAACCTGCTAATGTTAAGAAGAAGCAAAATAGATATTCATTTATCTTTAATACAACCTCAGCTATGATGACTACACATTCCACATTCTACACAACCGATCCAGAATATATATATAAATGGATAGATTAATTTGTTACAAGCTAAAATTGGTTGCTAATATCTAATATCTAATGAATCAGGCTCTAACTAAGGGGAATTAATACATATCCTATAATGCACCTGGAACCTGCCTGTGTATATTTAGCTCATTAGCACTTAGACTCCGGTTCAACCCCGGCAGCTAAAACGTTAGCATTCCACATGCAAACCGCGAACGCCGCTGTAACCCTGGCTGCTGTGGCCAGGGTTGGGGGCCGTGTTGAGCTAATTAACCCTGTTAATCTAAATGGGCGCTGGGTCAGAGTGTGTGTGTGTACATGTGTGTGTGTGTATCCGTGCTTGTGTGTCCGTGCGTGTGTGTGTGTGTGGCTGTAGCTGGCTAACCCCAGCAGATGAGCCTTCACACCAATCACAGCCCCCTTTTTTGCTGGCAGTCTGCCGTCCAACTTGGCAGACACACGCTCGCAAGGGGTCTGGTGTGTACGTGCGCGTTTCTCAATGTGTGTGTGTGTGTGTGCGTGTGCACCCGTGCACGTGCATTTCAGCCTGTGTGTGATTGCACAAGGGAGGGAGGATTATAGATGTTGAACATACACACGCAAATGAGCACTGGGCCCGACTGGTCTGCATGGTGCGTGCGTGCACACGTGTGTGTGAGTGGCACGCACATGTGTGTGCATGCATGCATGTGTGTGTGTGTGCGTGTGTGCCTGTGTTGTACTAAAGCCAGCAATGTTTTACTGGCCCGCTGACACAGTGCATAAAAAGATCAGTGGGCCAAATCCATTAGTGGTATAATTGCATTACATGGTAAATATTCCTAAAAGGTCAATATCTCCATTTGAAACATCACCATCATCACAGAGCTCCGCAATAGCAACAAGAACTCTGGGATTTTATAGAAGCCGGGGGCACAAAACAGCACTTCCAGGCATCTATTAGAGCAAATTAGGACAGGTTGTCCACTTCTGAATGAGCCGGCGCCAGCGTGTGGCGATCCAGCAGGTGATCAGACGGAGTGAATTTGATTTCAACACCTCCAAATTAGTAGTGTCCTGTCCTGTGTCATAAAAAAAGATAGAAACGTGAGGAAACTAAGGGGCGTAATTATGCGAGGGAGTGAACCGGGTCGCTGGTCAATCTGGATGGGTTACATTGATAAATTACACCACACTACAGACAGGGGACAGGCAATCTGATTCATATATTTAGTCTGAAAACGAGTGAAACAGACAGAGGCATAGAGATCAGCGAGTGGGCGAGAGTGTTAAGGAGAACTGAAAGTGAATCCAACTTTATTTGGTATTATATGTAAAGTAATTCAGCAGCGAAGCGTGTCGGGGTGCAGCCACAGACTCAAATCTGCACCAACCACGATGACACGAACGGCGTCGGGTCGACCCACGTCCAGACACACTAAAATCTGTGGTCTTCAAATAAAAAAAACTAATGAATTCTGAATATTACAAAAGATTTTGTTGTCTTTAAGCTGTGCTGTTTGTGATGTTATCTGTAAAACTGGAGAATATAGTTAAGAGTTTTTAATATTTTATATAAACGGAAGCTACAAAATTTACATTTTTGAATGCAGGTGGTAGTCACGGGTGAAAAGAAATTCTAATTTCGCTTGTTCACGGTGGATTGTTTTTATGTTTCGACGGAAGTGAGGCGTTCAGGGCTCACACGGTGTGACCTTTTGAACAACTTCCGACGTGAAAAGTAACCCCGGTAAGAAATGTTGTCGAGCTCATGGATTATCCAGGGTAACGGTGACGCTCTGTCTGGAAACTCGGCCTCTCAAAACACGGACAAATTATGGAAATACAGTATATAATTTGGGTGAACCAGGCCTTTTAAAGCCTTTGAGCCCAGCTTTCACAGACTGACGCGAGCAGACCCACGGCGTCCGTATCCCGAGGTGGCCGAAATAAAATAAAATAAAACAAAGCGAAATAAAAAGCCGATATCCGGACGGTTTTGCGTCACCGATTTAAGAAAAGATTGAGGCTGAAAGTGTCGGCACAGACAGAGGAAAACCAGAAATGGGAACACAGAGGCAGAAAAGAAGACAACACTACTGTACAGTACACACAAACACACACACACAGCCCCCAGGCTATTGTCCTCCACATTTAGGTCAGGCTGAAACAGCTTCACACACACATGCACACACACACACACACATGCAAACACCCCAGGAGGCTCTCCTCACCTGCAAAGAGGCCAGTTTGGACATAGTGTCAAAGATTAAACCTGTGTTTTATCTCAGAGAAGGGGGCTGCTTGAGGGAGAGTGTGTGAGTGTGTTTTTGTGTGTGTGTATGCGCGTGTGTGTGTGAGTTCACTCAGTCCTTTAAACCAGAGGGCAGAGGGTCACTGCACAATGCACTTTTTTTTTTTTTACACTCACTCACTCACACACGCACACTCACACAGCTGCCCTTCTCTGTGTGCGCGGTCAAGTAGAAAGGTGGATCTGTGTCAGGTAGCAAGGGTATTTACTGTTACTGAGACAAGCAGGCTAGGAAAACACCAACAGCATGGAGAGAGAGAGAGAGAGAGAGAGAGAGAGAGAGAGAGAGAGAGAGACAGAAGAGACAGAAACCAGAAGGTGAAGGATGAGGAGGACAAGTAGTGATGCTTTGGAGGCCTTGATGTTCAACAGAACGCAGCCATGTGCAACATCAGAGACACACACACACACACACACACACACACACACACACACACACACACACACACACACACACACACACACACACACACACACACACACACACACACACACACACACACACACACAATAAGACAATTGGCAGAAACAGAGCTGACAAGTTACCATGTTATGCTGCAGCCGCGCCGTTAGGAAAAAAAAACAACACAAATTTAAGAACTTAAGAAAAAAAAATAATTGGAGTGTGACCCAAAAACACAAAAAGTCCTGATCCACTCCGACGCCCTACATACATGCTCGTTTCTCGTCTCAACAGGCGAAACCGAAAACCGCGTTTCAGAATCCCCATCATTACCGGATCCTAACTCCGGCGTTATGAAATCTCTGCCTAGCAGCGAGGAACATTATCTCTGCCGGCGCCCGCTGATCTCCGTTTACCAGTCAAACAATAACCTGCTGCTTCAGCTGGGGGGGAGGCTGCAATCTCCTCTATCGGCTGTTAAGGAACATCATAAGCAATTGATAAAGGCAGCTGCAAGATAAACTGATGACTGAGAGTCCAAGAGCATTCCTGTGATGAGGGGAGTAGATTAACGGGAGACAGAGGCCGAGCGAGGGAGAGAGATAGAGAGATACAGAGAGAGAGAGAGAGAGAGAGAGAGAGAGATACAGAGAGAGAGAGAGAGAGAGAGAGAGAGAGGCAACAGGAAAGTGACTTATTCTGCATATCTGATGACAATAATTGTCTTAGAGATGAAACTAGACCAAATAGTTTATTAGTCAAGAGATAATTAAACTGCTAATCAATGTTCCCACAATGTGTTTGGTTTTAACTTGTGAAATAGAAGAATTTGCTGTTTCATGTCTTTGTGAATTTAAAAGAAAAAACGTTCTTTCGAGTTTCTTTGGGGAAAAAAAGCAATTTGAAGATGTCTCAAATTAACCGATTCATGGAGAAAAGGCATTTTTAGGTTACTCAATCTTTTTTTTTTTCATTTCTTGTGAGGAAAAGCTTTTCCAAAACAGGACGGGTCAATACATTTCTATTATATTGTTAAATAGCAGTAAAAAAGTATCTTGTAGTTGCTTGTTTACACAGTCTGTTGCATTCTCCTTCTGATTTCAAACTTATTATAATCTACTCCTAAAATGACTCTGTTGTTCCTAACAGCGATTATTTTTCGAAGATGTTTTATGTGTATTGGATATCCTGGCGGCAAAGCAATAATGTGGACAATAAAGTTTAACTTTGAACTGAAAAAAAATGGCCCGACATGTTAAGACGAAAAGCAAAATTCATGTCACAGGTGAGTAATAAAAACCGGCCACTATCTGCCGAGCATTCACAAAAAACATGCAAAAAAAAGGGAGATAAAACAGAGGAAATGTCATCCGGAGAGGCCCTTTTCTTGTTTATCTCTTACTTTGCTTATTTATTTATTATTCCTGCTCTCCTGCCATGCGGCCCGGGGAGCGAGGGACCACAGGTGCTCGGGTGAATCCGATGGACATCCGCAATTTATCATTCATACACCAGTGACGGCAGGCCCGGGCCGAAATATGGCACGGTAAACACAAACCATAGATCATTCACAGACACAGATACACACAGACATCCGCAGACACTGATAAACACACACACTCACACACACACACACACACATACATACATAAAATACATCTTTGAAGACAGATGCTTTTATGCGTACACGCAGCTGGACACGGGTCACATCACAACATGCTTCTTTCAGCGTGGTGGAGATATCTTTTTCTTTCTGTCTGTTTATTCCACTTTATCTTTGTCTCTCTTTTGGGACGCAATTTTTTTTCTTCTTCTTTTTCTTCTTTTTGTGAATCTCTGGCAGACGAGACACTTTAAAGCTGCCACTCTCCCATTAATGAAAAAAATAGATTATGCGCTTCAACCCCAGACGTTTGTTTCTCCCGAACAATTACATCTCCCTCGTTTTCTGTCTCTTGTCAGACCACACTCACACAAACCAGCTTGTGACCTTGGTTCAATCTTTTCTCTCTTTTTTCCCAGGTATAAATACACTGAAGAGATGACAGCTGCCCCCCTCCCCCCTTCCCCCCCTTCAACTCCTACATAAACTCCCCTCCCTAAACGCCCCGTGCCTCCAAACTTTTAATCCAGGCTTTAGAGGGATATATCACAGTGGGACATCACTGCTGGCCTGCATCTGCCAGAGCGAGCTGGGAGCTGATTTCTGTGTTTACATACGATTAGAGCGCAGGGAGAAAAGAAGGTAGCTGATTTGGTAGCTCCGAGCCAAGCTGCTCTCATTTTTAATGCAGCAAACGCTGCCACAAACAGCCTGTGGGACAGGGGCTGAGGAGTGATATAGCCGAAGGTAGGAGCAGTAAGTTACACCACTTACAAGCCTTAGGGGGGGTGAATGTGCGTGTGTGTGTGAGTGTGTGTGTGTGCCTTTACAGACTTTGCAGCAGTGGACAGGGATGCTCTAAAGAATTTGCCACCCATATATATATACATAATCACAGTAGATATTAATGATTGAGACCTTTTTACAGGCCAGATTTAGGAAGGCCAGGCAGTTCCAATCGCTATTTTTATGTGACAGAAAATCACTAAGATTGAAAGATTCCAACAACAAAAACCCAATCGGGAGGTTTAAGGTGCATCTGGAGGCTATGTGACTTCACTTAAAGAAACGGACGATATAAGAAGTGAAAAAATGTGTGGATTCAAGCAGGATTCTTGTAAAATGCTTACAAAAAAAAAACAAAAAAACAAGACAGACATAAAATGAAATGTAGGTTCAATATTTAAAGCCAATAAAGATGGCATCATTTAACCGCTTGTTGGTTAATATTATAATATAATATAATATATATCAATACTCTTACATTAACATTAATGTAAAAGGTGTCATGAACCCACAGGCAATTATCGGGGAGTTTTAGAGTCTTTCAGCTCATTGTTTTGGATCTTGCAGTCAATTTTACTGTTGGTTCAGCTGCTTTTACATCGATATATTTTGCAGCAGCACCAGTGAAAAATATCGATGCTCACAATGCTGGACAATGCTAGCAGCGAGAGAGAGAACAGGCAGTAGTGAAGGTTTCAGCAGCTAAACACACAGATGTGTTATAACCTGTTAAAAATCCTTAAATCCTGCAACTAACCACTATTTGGATATACAATTCTGATTTGAGCTATTTTTTTGTAGATTTACCAGGTTTAAGTACAATAACCTTTATGGTTGTAGAGATATCCTATATTTATTGGCATTTTGAGCAGGAAAACTGAAAAAAGCCTGGGCTTTTCCTTTTCTAAGTGGTTAAAGGAGAGTGAATACTGGTCAGAAACATGACTGGATATATGCTACATGTTTGCTGGACATGTTAACAGGTAGCTGTTATGTTAACAATAAGAACATTATGAGATAATGATGGCAGTGTTGTTTTTATAGCTCGCTCCACTGCCCAGAAACTTTTGATAATTATATTAAATGAATGTGTTTGTATATCAGTAAGTGTGAACTGAACTGTGTGTTTTCAATTGAACGTCCACAGAGCTGCAGCAGGGTTATGTTACATAAGAGGACTGTTCTGTATTTGCTCCATATGTGTTTCTGTCTGCACTTGTGCAGGTCACGGTGTCCAGTTCACAGTTCATGTTGCATGTACAGGACATGTACATGTAAAGGGGCACACTGCAAACATGAAGTCCACATACCACCTGCCCTATCGTATAGCACAGGCTTATATACAGTAGCCTACATACAGCATACACCCCCTGACCCTTAGTAAATTGCTTAACCATGAGACCATGGGCCTGATCGACTAAAGGTCTGTGTGTTAAAACTGTACAAACTCATAGCAGATGCAAAAATGAAATGCACAAAACTGAGGAATCTGTCTATCAAATGTGCAAAATAACGCGTTTCATCCGGTTAATGCGTTTGCTTCAATGAATATGCAGACAATAGTGTGAAAAACACTGATTAATGTAGCAAACTGAGTTCTGGACACAATTTCTGTGACGGAGACTGCATCTGAATTTAATATGTTTCAAGGGAAGGTGCAAACAGCCCCGGAGACGCAGAGACACAATGGGAGAAGAGTTTTTTATGCTTTATTCAATTTTTATCAATATGCCTACTAACATATTCCTACTCAAGGTCACAGGTGGGAGAAGAGTTTCAATTAAACTCTCTGCAGCCAAAATTGGTGCAAAAAGTAACATTTAATGTGGTTAAAAGCAGGGAAATAAGTGTCTGTGAAGATCTACGAATGAATTTGTGTGATTCTTATAGTATCAGCTGCTTTATACAACATGAAAAGCTTCTTCTGCAGCATCTGAAGGCAACAGGACTGATCTGTAGATCTGTAGCACCGGAATTTATACCTTCATATTCTGATTTTTTTATAAAGATGGTGCTGGGTTATCAGCACTAACAAACAGCGCAAAAGCTGTTGTGTAACGTTAAAAAATGTGACTGCAAATGTGGTGAAATATATTGAAATTATTTCTAAAATAAAACAAATCTGCTATAATTACACAAGCAGTTTTAAAACATGATTTTTTTTTTATTGCTATCTTTTTTTTTTTTTTTAAGTAGAATCATAGCCTCTGAAGCATCCTGACATTTTCTGAAGACAACATAACTGTTTCCTGCACAAACTCCCTGTGGAAACTATTATAACACGTGAAACCCTCATTTAAATACTGCTGTCTCCACCATGTTTGCACCTGTTGTTTTCTCTGCAGTTATTCTTAGTAAATCACCCGCAAAACGTCCATCAACCATGCACAATCTTTTAGAACGCACACGTAAGTTAGTCCTCTTTATCTCAGCCAATCAGGACTTTCCACATAGAGAAATGTCAAGCAGGCATCTTGGGCTTTTATTTTGAAACTCTAAGGAAAGCTGGATTTGTGCTTGGCTACAATACTGGCAGAACTGGTACATTTACAACTGGTACAACATACAACGTGTACTGTAACTCCTATACAACATTCACTTCCTGAATTACATTATTATGTTATTTCAAAATAAAAATGTTTAACATTTGGAACAGATTTACATCTATTACTGCAAAACATTTACCGAGAGCAATGTTTGTGAATGTGTAACGGTGCAATAAGCAACTCTCAGTCACTTGTCATGCAAAATTTCAAACAAAATACCTGTGTATTTAAAATAAAGTGTAAAATTGCTCACACTTAGTGTGATTCATTTATCGTCAGCAGTAAACAGTTTTAGTGAATAAACACATTTAGTCAGGTTGTGACCTGCTACATTCAGGCCTCGATGCTCGGCCGTCCCCTTCTTAAAGGTTACGAGCGTGCATATGTGGCCTCGAGTGCAGACTTTATGGCTGTAGAGTCCTGTTATAGTCATGAATGCTTCACCCTCCACATGTCACCTTTGATCCTGAGTGAGCGGGACAGCGTGTCTCGTACGACATGATGAGCGATGACGAGCACATGCTCTGTTATTTTTGCAGCGTCTGCGCCGATATCTGGACAGCACCGACTCGGTATAACATTAGAAAACTCCCATTAAAGTTCACACCTAGAAGCCTAGTAAAGCTCTGTAGTAACTGGCTGACAACAGCCCACAAACTGGAAAATTAAATGCCTGCATTCAAACTACCAGCACAAATTACAAATACAAGCCGTAACACAGCTCATTGTGCTGCTTTCCCTGCTGCTGCTGCCCTTAAGCAAGGCATCAAAACCACTGAACCAGCTCGGCAGCCAACAGCAGCAGCAGCAGCGGCTCAGCAGTGTAAATTTACAGAAAGTGTGTAACCCTCTC